>CAUYSK010006603.1:0-20858 GCA_963575035.1 Avahi laniger
AAAAAAAAAAAAAAATCCAAAACTTCAAATTATTTGGCCTTAGAATCAAACCTGGTAAAACCTTAGGTTCCAAAGAGAAACCTCCTGGCTCACTGCTATATCAAGTTCTGTCACAGGCCTGATGACAGCTGTCATTTTAGGACAAGCAGGCCCAGCCTTCCCAGAAACCAGCCCATCCTGTGGCAACTTTTTCCAGGCTCTGAGTGAGACAGGAAACCAGTAGACCCAACTTGCTAAAAAGCTGCAAGAGCCAAACCAAGGTCTCTGACAAAAATAGGAAGTCGGTCTCCAGTAAAGAAACTGGTTAAGACCAGCAAGAGCCAAGATGGTGACATAAATGACCTCTGCTCACCTTTGTAGATCATGCCCTGCTTTTAATGTGTTAGCATACTAAAAGAAACTCCCACCAGTGCCATGACAGTTTACCATCACCGTAACAACCTCAGATATTACCTTATGTGGTACAAAAAGAGAAGGAACCCCCTAATTCCTGGAAATCTCCACCCTTTTCCCAGATAACCGTGAATACTCCACCCCTTATTTAGCATATAATTAAGAGATAGCTATAAGTAGAGCTCACCAGCAATGTACTGCTGCTACTATGTCTTCAGGGTAGCCTGCTTGCTGTCTGTTGTTTAATAAATGTTGCTTTCATTTTCAGCTTAAGGTTCGTGCTTGAATTCTTTTCTGCAGGAAGCTAAGAACTCTCTTGCCTTTCCGGCCAGACCCTAATTTTGGGGTTCACTTTCCTATGTCATGAGCATTTCAAAGAGCCCACAACTTCTTCTCACAGATCAGGGACCCCTGCCGGCTGCCTGGTTGCCAACAGTCCCTTTCCCCCTCCTCTCTGTGGAATCAGAGACTGCACTGGTTTGGGCATCGGTAGAGGCCTGGCAGGTCCAGTCACCGTAGGACCTCTTCCTTCCCCTCCATCACCTGTGACTAAAGAGACCCACCCCGTCAGACAGCACCATTCCAGCTGGTATGTCATACAGTGAAGAGGTAGAAGGATGCCCTGTGCTCAGGCACAGAGAACCCAAAACAAGACTTCAGCCCAGGCCCAAGGTATCTCCACGAGTGCTGGGATGCAATGGAAGTTTAGTATAAAATCTCCCCAAAGGTCCCTAGCAATACAGACTGCTCTCTGCATAGACATGTTCGCTACATAGACAGCACATGGGGGTAAACACACAGACCTACAAATTCAATCCCCCCCAAAATAAAATTTATTCTTTGCCACTTCATACCTGGCATGTGTTGATCATTATGTCACTTCATACAATGATTACATAATATACATCTGGATCAGAGAAAACCTCACAGAAACCAGCTTTGATTCCATGAGCACAAAGTAAAGGACCTGGGGGGCAGGGAGACCAGGACAGTAGAGAGAGGGTTAAAGGGATTTAATTAGCCAGTGGCAAAATGTCATTTTCCTTGAATCAAGTGATTCTCGTTTTATTCTTGTGTCCTGGAAATGGAGATGAAGAATTTTTTCATTTTGAGGAATTCTTTTTTTCTCCAATGAATAATTCTTAATCGTCTGCTTTTTAAAAGTATAGTGCAATTTCTAAATAACCATTTTTCGAACTCAGACTGACACTGACAATTCCCTCTGATTGGGGTTTCCCGAATCACCCACAGAAAGACGGCTGCTCTGCTGAGAGCCTGCCAGGGAAACCGGCCTGTACATCCTGTGTCCAAAAGGATCCACTTCCTCAAAGGTGTAGCCAGGGGGCTCAGGGTATGAAGCTGGGCACCTGCCCATTTCCTTGGGCGTAAAGCTGATGGCATAGGTGGTCTGGCCCTCCACAGGGACATTTCCTGGAGGGCCAGACCAGGAGGGCTTACAGCTTTTGGTATTGCTGGGCGGGTGGGGCACATAGTGGGCCCGAGCGGTGGTCAGGCAGTCCAAGGGCTCCGTGGGAAGGTTCAGGTGGGGAACGGGCTTGACTGGCTCCATGCGCATGCTGGCCCACTGCTTGTAGTCATCCTTGGTGGTGGTGGAGCTCTCGAAGCGGCTGCTCTTCTTAATCGGGAGCACCGGTCGGCAGGACTGAGCAGGGGCACCCTTAGGGTACGTGTAATGGGACTGCACTGTTGTCAGAAGATCCATCTTCTGTTCGGGAGGGACATAGGCAATGGGAGTTTTGGAGAACATCTGGGGCGTTGGCCAAGCTTGGTACTTATCTCGAAACTCGGTGGTGTTAGAGAAAGGCATGTCTAGCCCAGGGGGCCTGGCTGGAGGTTTCAAGCTCCTGGTAGGCGCCCCCATCAAGCCCCGGTAGGACTCTTTGTGGGTGGTGAGGCTCTCAAAGGGGATTTCACAGGGCCTGAACTTCTCTGCCTCATACACAAAGCGCTTCTTCACAGGGTGGGCCACATAGCTCATCTTGTAGTTAGTCAGATCCTCCAAGGGGATGTTACAGAGCTTTGGTACCGGTGGAGGTTTACAGCTCATGGTGTTCACAAGGCCCTTTATGGGGTAGTCATCCTGGTGTGTGGTTCTACTATCAAACCGGGTTGATGCTGGCCGGTACTTGTGTTCTGGACGAAGCAGTTCTCGTCTCGGTTGGTTCCAAGGTAAATAATCAGCTGAAATTAATGCAAAAGAGATAATTAATAACAAATCAGGTCACCCAATTTGCATGTATTCCCATGAGGTGTTCTTTGAAACAAGGGAAGAACAGAGAAGATCCCTGCTACCACCAGAACCAAGAGCTTGATGTTTCAACTCTATGTACTTGCAGGCTACTGTGCAGGAGAGACAGATTTACAGAAATTGTTATCACCCATCCCCAACACACACACACAATGCTGCACACAGGGATTTTAGAAGGTCCATGGTCATGGGAGAATCCAGGCAATATATTCCTGCAGAGAAGTTCAACCATTGGCTTACTCTGACCCAAGAACCATTCCTTTCTCCTACATGGGAGGTGCCCTCTCTGAATCAGCATGGAGTAAGTGGGAAGATGCTTCTGATGTACTGAGACAGGGGATTCACAACTCACCATTCACGGGCCACCTACTGGACCAACCAGGCCTACCTGGTCATCTGTGGGGTGACAGCCATTGTATCCCTATAATCCTCACATCCAATCCACATAAATCAAATATGCCGCTCCAAGGGAATACAGGCGTTGTATTGGCTGGTAAGAGAATAATAGCAGTTGCCACTTGTATAAAACTTATTATATAACAGGCAGTGTTCTAAGTGCTTTGCATACTAACTACTTTAATCTTCAGACAGTCCTAATGAGGTGGGTACTATCAAAATGCCCATTTTACAGATGCAGAAACAGAGAGACACAGAAAATTAGGGAATTTGCCCCAGATCACTTGGCTAGAAGGGGAAAAGCATGAATGCAAATCCTCATCCAGAGACCATAATCTGACCCACTATCTGGAACACCAACTTTGTGCCAGTGAATCATGTTCATGCCTTTCCATACACAATCTTTTTTCATCTTCACAATAACCCTTTGTGATAGGTATGACTGTCTCCATTCTACAGATTTCCAAAAGCAAAGGCTCAGAGAGGCTTAGAAAAATTTGCTGAAAAGTCACATTGCAAGTGAGTTAAGTTGGAATTTAAGCTACATAGTTGACTCCAAAGCCATGCTCTTCTGACAGCCCATATCACCGTTAGGGGCACTATATTTCTAGATGGAGTAAAGGTTAAAGAAAAATAATCAGGAAATATTTGCAGGAGAACTTCAGAATGTTAGAAGAATGAAAAGGATTGCCAGCTGTATCTAGGGATGTCCATCTCGAGAGGAAACTCTGCTGTGGGTCTGCAATGGCCACAATAAAGGAAGGGTTGGACCCAAAGGAAATCTGCACTAGAGATGGCCCTCATGCATCTTGAGGAGGAGACACTGTCCTCAGTCAGCACAGCAGAAAGCTACAAAGTGACTCTACTATACAAACCCTTAGGTCAGCTTCACGACTGAAAGTCCAGGTGAGAAAAAGAGGATGGCAAACCATGCCGCCATTCAACCACCCTGGCACTGCTGCCATTCTCTCCATAATACTTGGCTCACATCCAAGACCTATACTGCCCTGTTGGGCCTACAAATTAGCAGGCCTAAAGTAGCCCATGTGATCCCTCTGAATCCACAGGGAATTCTCTCGCTTACCACTTTACAAAGAGTTATAACAGAAGCAGCTTCCCAGGCACTTTGGGCATATATAGCTAACACTAGTAGAGTTTGCAGGCACAATTTTCAACAGCCTTACTGAGATATAATTTGTGCAACATAAAATGTACCATCTTAAGTACACAATTCAATGACGTTTATAGAGTTGTGTAACCTTCACCGAAATCCAGTTATAGAACATTTGTTACCACTTCTTGGCCTTTTGGCTAAGATCAAGTGTAGAAGATTTGCATTATGCCAAAAATATCAATCATCCCCATTTGTAGTCAATCTTCACTCCCATCCCCAGCCAACCATTAATTTGCTCTTGGTCTTTATAATTGTGTCTTTTCTGGACATTTCATATAAATGGAATCACATAATCATGTTTTTTGTCTGGCTTCTTTCACTTAACATAATGTAATTGAGGTTCATCCATGTTGTACTACATATCAGCAGTTCATTTCTTTTTATTGTTGAATAGTATTACATTATATGGATATACCCAAATTTTGTTTATCCATTCACCAATTGATGGATATTTGAGTTGTTTCCACTTTGGGAGTATTATAAAAAATTATGCTATGAATATTTATGGAGAAGTCTGTGTGAACATATGTTTTCATTTTTCTTGAGTAGATACTGAGAAGTGGAATTGCTAGGTTGTACAGTAATCCTATGTTTAGCTTTTTAACATACTGTCAAATTTTTCCAAAGTGGGAGTGCCATTTTACATTCCCACCAGCAATGTATGAATATTCTCATTTCTCCATGTCCTCACCAATGCTTGTTACTATCTGGGTTTTCTTTGTTTATTATAAATATTTTAGTGGGTGTTTAGTTGTTACCTCGCAGTTTCATTTACCTTTCCCTAACAACAAATAATGCTGAGTATTTCTGCATGTGCTTATTAGCCCTTTATCCATCTTTTTGGTAAAAAGTCTATTCAAATCTTTTGCCCTTTTTAAAGCTAGGTTTTTGTCTTCTTACTGAGTTCTAAGAGTTCTTTGCATATTCTGGATACAAGTCTGATACCAGGTATGTGACTTATGTTTTCCAAGGCTGTCACTTACCTTTTCATCTTCTTAATGGTGTCTTTCAAAGCTCCCAAAGTTATTGAATTTTGATAAAGTCTAATTTATATTTTGTGAATGTTTTTGATGCCATATCTAGAAAATCTTGGCCTATTCCTAGATATGATAGATTTTCTCCTGTTTTATTTTAAAAGGTTCATAGTTTTAGCTACTACATTTAAATTTCTGATATATTCTGATCCTTTAATTTTTGAGTATGGTGTGAGGTAAAGGTCTAAGTTCATCTTTTCGCATGTGGATATTCAACTGCCCTGGCACCATTTATCAAAAAGACTGTCTTTCCCACACTAAAGTGCCTAGGCACCTTTGTGAAAAATCGATTGACAGTAGACATAAAGGTTTATTTCTGTACTCTCAATTCAGTTGCATTGGCCATTACATCTGTCTTTATGTCAATACCACACTGTCTTAATTACTGTAGCTTCATAGTAAAGTTTTGAAACCACGAAGTATAAATTCTTCAGCTTTGTTCTTATTTTTCAAAAAAAACTTTTAGCTATTCTGGTTTACTTGGATTTTATATATAAAATTTAGGATCATCTTGCCAATTTCAAAAAAAAATAAATAAATAAGCCTACTGGAATTTTGATAGGGATTGCACTGAATCTATAGACCAGTTTGGGACAAACTCCATCTTAACAATATTGAATCTTTCAATTCGTGAACACAAATGTCTCACCATTCTTCAGATTTTATTTAATTTCTCTCGGCATTGTTTGGTGGTTTTCAGTGTATAAGTCTTACACTTATTTTTTTAAAAAATATTCCAAGTATTTTATTCATTTTGAGGCTATTGGGAAGAGAACTGTTTTCTTGATTTTAGTTTGATTTTCATTGCTGGGATACAGAAATATAATTGATTTTCATATACTGCTCTCCAATACTGAAATCTTGCTGAACTCATTTATTAGCTCTTATATTTTTTGTGAATTCCTTAGTATTATTTGCATGCAGGATTATGTTGTCTGAATAAGGACAGTTTCACATCTTCTTTCAAACCTAGATACGTTTCTTTTTCTTGCATTAGTGCACTGGCTAGAACCTCCAATACAACATTGAGTGGAAGTGGTGAGAGCTGACATACTAGCCTTGTTCCCAATCTTAGAGAGAAGGCATCCAGTCTTTCCAAATTAAGTATGATGTTTTATAAGTAGAAGGTTTTTTGTGGATGCCTTTTATCAGGTTGAGGAAGTTTCTTTATTGTCCTAAGCTTTTTGAAAGCTTTTATGAGTACTGGACCTCATCAAATGCTTTCTATCAATCAAGTAGTTGTCTGTTACTTTATTAATATGGCATATTACATTGATTGATTTTCTGATGTTACTGATTCTGTAGTTTTCTTTTAAATTAAGAGAAAAAAATCGTTTAAGTGATTTAAAAGTATACATTTGCCTAATTACATTTACCAGTACTCTTTATTTGCGTGTGTAGATTTGTGTTACCATCTGGCATCATTTCCTTCCAGCCTAAAGGACTTCCTTTAGTATCACTTACAAGGCAAGCCAGCTAGCTATCAATACAATGTCAGTCTTTGTTTATCTGGGAATGTCTTTATTTTGCCTTCATTTTTGAGGCATAATATTAATATCACTGGATATAAAATTCTTGGTTGACCTTTTCTTCCACTACTTTGAATATGTCAACCCACTGCCTTTAGTCCTCCATTTGTTTCTGAAGAAAATTCACCTGTTAATGATGTCATTTTTCTACATATGATGCGTTGTTTCTTTTTCTTCTTTCCAAATCTTTGCTTTAAATAGTTGAACTGTGATGTGAATAGGTTTGGCTCTCTTTATGTGTATTCTATTTAGATTGTACCTCTTTATTGATAAATCTTCATTACATTTGAGAAGTTTCAGCAATTAACCCCTCAAATATTTTTTTTCCTACCCCTTTCTCCTTTTGAGGCTACCATTACGAGTATGTTGGTACGCTTTATGGTATCCCACAAGGCTGAGTTTGTTCATTTTTATTTTTTTCTATTCTTCAGATTGGATATAATCTTTATTCACCTATCTTCATTTCACTGATTTTCTTCCAACAGCTCAAATCTGCTGTTGAGCCCCTGTAATAATATTTTGTATTTCAGTTATTGTCCTTTCAACTGCAGAGTTTGTCTTTTTATGATTTCCCTTTATTGGTATTATCTATTTGGTGAACAATTGCTGTCATACTTTCCTTTATTTCTTTAAACATGGTTTCCTGTTGTTTTTTGAGAATGTTTATAATAGCTACTTTGAAATATTTGTCTGCCAGTTCCAACATCTGGGCTCCTTCAGAGATACTTTTTACTTGACTGCTTTTTTTGACTGTTTTCCCAAGTGTAGGTCATACTTCCCTGTTTCTTTTCATGTCTTATAATTTTTTGTTACAAATACAACACTTTTGATAATATACTGTAGCAACTCTGGATTTTGATAGCCCACTGGAAGTTGTTTTTGCTTGTGTTTAGTGGCTTACCTGCACGAACTCTATAGTCTTATCTTCCCTACAGTGTGTGGCCACTGATATTTTTGCTCATTTTTTTTAAATTATTTTTAAGCCTGGCTTCCTAAGGGTCACCCTATGTCAGCACAGTTTAGTGGTCACCCAGTGATTGATCATAAGTTATACTTAAATACTAGGAAGGGTTTCACCCTTTGCCAATGGATCTGTGTGTGGGTTAGACACATATACACAAAGATCAGGCAGTTTACGAGTCTGAATTGGCTTTTATTTTTTTGCTGGGCTTTCTTATGTTTCCTCTGCACAGGCACTAGGCCTTGCATTCAGCCAGGGATGATGAATAGACAGATAGGTTCCTCTCTGATCTCTCTTAAGCCTGCACACACCCTTGCCATCTGCACAGCCTTCCAGATGATCAGGAATATGTATAAGCTTATCAAGGCCTTCCCACTGTGTCTATCTCATTATTTGGATCTCCCTGTTAAATTTCCAGCTGGTTTGCTGGTCTGTTGCTTGCTATAATTAATACTGCAACCTAAAACTAACTCAAAAGCTGTTTTCCCTGATTTTTTATCATTGAGATCACTATTGTTTTTATCAAACCTCTGGATATGCACTCTATTGCCAATCAAGTCAGACCCTACTGGCAATAGAGCTGATGTTTTCGCAGTGTAGCCTGTGCCCAGGCAGAACTACCACACCAATGGAACAGTTGGGATTGGGGATGATGGAAGCAGCCCCAGGATAAAACTCCAGACTCCCAGCATTCATAACTAAAGGTACAATAGTTTTTCTTGCATAAATGTTGCTCAATTTTTTTGTGTACCCTTGGTTGATTTCTACAATCTTGAAATGGTTGATTTTTACCATTTTTTCTAGTTTCATCATGCTTTTTGAAAAAAAGCACTTGCCGAGCTCCTTACTTCACCACTCCAGAAGTCCTGACATACCCCCAGCCCCAGGCACACTCTTAAGTTTATTTTAGGCCAATACTACTACCAACTACTTATTCAAAATTGGCTTCATTTTAATTGAAAATCTAATCTTTTTCCAAGAGCCATTAATGGCTCTATCAGCATCTTGAAAGCATTAGGGGGCCTTAGAGGGAACCATCTTGCTGAATATAAACCACATGTTTCCCCTACCCCAGACTTCAGGCCTCACTGAAATGGGGGCATCTACCTATAGATGCCTACACGCTGCCTCAAGGTACTTGGGGGTGGGTAGAACAGGACTTTTCTGGCCCTCTTCTGTGATGGATGAAGTGTTAAGAAAACAGGTTCCTAAGCATAAAGCTGCCTCATGTGATTTCTGATACCCAACAATACAGTTGAAACCACATTATTATCCAGCCTCTGACTTCCTCCGCCCAACATTTATTACAGAAAACCTCCACAGGACCCTGAAAACCTCAGAATTCCACATAACAAACCATTCACACGCCAGTAAAGCCCTTCAGGGCCACAGTGTCATGTGGGTAATTGGCAAGAACCTCTTTAAAAGAGATTCCATTCAATAATGTGTCTTTACAAAAAAAACTTAGCTAAACTTAAAGCTGAGCATCAAGTAATTACACTCTCAATCTTTCCAATTGCACAGTGTTTTGAAAATGTCACAAATTACAACCAAATGCTGCTGGAGCATATTTTATTGGTGGTTTTCTGGACCCCAGTAAAGGTGCTGGCCATAAGAGTGGAAAGGAAAAAGTCTGCATATTTTTCCTGCGGAACCAATGTAAGCAGAGCATATAGACAAAATATAGATGATACCCATTGAAATACATATATTTAATGATCTCGATCTTTGATTTTTTTTTTTTTGGAAAGAGAACAAATATATAGCCATAAGACATGAAAGTTGCTATGGAAAAGACTTACTGAAGCAGCAAATTTTTACAAGAGACAAACAAGTCATCTAAGGGGTGATATATCAAGAAGTAAGGCAAGGGTGTGGCCACTCACACATGCATGAAGTTATTCAGGACTGACCCAAGGGCAGGGTAAATGTCATGGGCCTTCTCAAACCTCAATTCTGCTTTCAGCCAGGACCCATAGGCTAGGTGGGGATTTGTATAGATCTACTGCCAAACTCTGTCACCTGGAGCCCTTATAAACAACGGTTTAGAATCATTCACTTATTCCTTCACTTGACACACCTTTATTGTGACATTCCTTATGTTAAATGCTGAGGATACAGATGTTGGGCATTCAGGGCCCAGTTCTGGAAGCCATTATATCATAGGGAAGCAGTGAAACAAATAAACCACTTAAATTAATAGACTCTGATTAATATTTTCTATGGTATGAACATTTCCCAAAAATCATGTGTTGAAACTTAATCCCCACTGTTATGGTATTAAGAGGGGAGGCCTTTTGGGAAATGATTAATTCATGAGGGCTCCACCCTTATGAATGGATTAGTGCCACCATTAAAAGGCTGGAGGAAACTATCTTAGGACCTTTTTTCCCTTTTGCCTTTCACCATGCAAGGACACAGCAATAAGCTGCTATCTCAGAAGCAGAGACCAGGCCCTCATCAGACACCAAACTTGCCAGTGCCTTGATCTTGGGCTTCCCAGCCTCTAGAACTGTGAGAAATAAATCTGTATTATTGATAAATTACCCAGTTTCAAGGATTTTGTTACAGCAATACAAACAGAAAGATAGTATTACTCAAAAAAAAAAAATTAAGACACATAGGTTGCAAACTGGCACCCAGGGGTTAATCTAATTACAAGTATGTTTCCTTTAACTATATATCAATTTGTTTTTAAATCTGAATTTCAGAGGAAAACTATGAAATCCAACCTCACATGCATATGTTCGCAAAGCAAAAACCCTACCTATCTATGCATGCCCAGTTCTTGGCAGTACCAGGGGTACTTGACAGGTATTTGTTTATTAATTTTGTTTAAGTAGGGAAGCAGTTGACAGGTACAAGAAGTTTAAGGAAAATGAAGGAGAAGAAAATAGGTTTTTCTCAATTTTAACTTTATCAGTAGGGAAAAATCAGCCATGATTCTGTTTTACAGTGGAATACTCACTCTTCTATGATTTGCAAAGGACAGTTTACATCTGCTACATCTCTTTTTATGAGATGTAGCTGTACAAACAAAGAAAAGAACATGGGAAAGCTGGAGGTGGAAGACAATAAAGCATAAGTATCAGGTTAGTTTTTTTCTCTGTATGTTCTTATCTTGTTGGTTTTTTTGTTTATGACAGCCACAAAAGCTATGGTTTTGTTTACTTTTTTTAAATTTAAGACAGTCACAGAAGTTGTGATGTGTTCTTATTTTGAGGGGTAAGTAGTTTGCCAGGGAGGAACAAAGAGAGCTGTTCTTTAAATAACACCACTGGGCCTTCTTCTGGGATCGCCAACCCCTGAGGCAGGCAGGGAGTATTTTTCGCTCCCCTACCTTTGCCTGCACCAAGGTGGGGGAGAGAAACTGAGCTGAGCAGGCAGTTGTTCTAAAGAGCCTCTCACTACACCAAGACTCATGAAGCAAGGGGCCCACGAAGAGGGTGTGAAGGAAAGGGGAGTTTGTAGCTGGACATGTCCTACCTCCTGTCCCTATTCCTTGCTCCCTCTCCCATTAGAAGAAAACACTCTTCCACTTTCATTCCTCCGTCCCACCTGTTCAGTGTCTGTGGTGCCCTGTTTCTGATCGTCCTGCAAACACCAGCTGAAAAGGGAAAGAACACACTTTGAAGAGTAAAAAGTCCTGCCCTACCCTGAACCTGGTTACAGGGACTCCTTTGTAAAACACCCACATGATGCCTGCCATCGAGGGGAGAGGTAACTGGCAAAGAAAAAGACGGACGGATGCTTGCTCCCTTGGAGCTTACGGTCTGGCTGAGGAGACAAATGTTAAACAAAACCAATGAATGACAAGACAGAGGAGTGCAAGGCACCAGAGAGCATCCAGCCTGCATGGGGGAAGGTTTGGGAATGTGACATTTCAGCTCCTAGCTGAAGGATGAGTTCTAGAGCAAGGAAGCAGAGGGCTCTCTACAGAAGAAATCACATGTGCTAAATTCCCTGAGGCAGAAAAGAGATGGAGGAAGAAAATTGGAAGAAGGCTGGAGCAGAGGGACTCAGGGAGGAGAAGCCAGGACTTCCATGGCATCAGCAGAGGCAGTCAGGTTTGGGATGCTATCCTAAGAACCACAATGATTATTTGAGGGGTTTTAAGCAAAGAAGAGGTCAAACTGGATTGCCATTTTTAAAAGACCCCTCTTCTTCCTTTCTGTGGCAAATGGATAAGAGCTGACAAGTCTAGAGATATGCTCAGGTGTGTGCCCAGGTGTAGACATGGAGAAGGCAGGATTAGGGCTTTGCTAGAAGGGAACAGTGAAAGAACAGAAGGGAGAGAGAGTTCAGGGTAACGGCAGGAGATGAGCTGCAATGATATAACATGGAATAGGCTCCATGGGGAGAGGGAAGGATGAGGTGTCAATAGATGAGAGTTCCCAGCAAGGCCAAGGACTGCTATGGTGGGAGCAGCTAAAAGAACAAGCCAGAAGGACAGGATGTTGGGGTGCACAAAGGCTTTGGAGGTGGGGCCGTTTTGGGGTATGATAACATTGGGAACGTAGCTTGATGAAAGGTGGCTGTGAGGAGTGTTAGGAAAGGAAGCTAAAGATAAGAAAATCAAAGGACAGAGCCCGGGTTGCTGAAGAGGCCCACACCAGTCCAGCCCCGAGTCTCAGTTCCTGGAAGAAGCAGAGAAGCTCAACCATACCCGAGGTCTTTCAGAATAACAGATTTAGAGCTCCTTCTAGGAAGAGTCTTCCATCCCTCCAGCCTCCCTACTCCAGCCTAAATGCTTCGCTTGACTTAAAAGAAGCAACCCTCATCACAGTCATTTAGAGGTCCATGAACTGTTTAGCGTGTCCTTCCAGAGCAACAGTGGGTGTCCTAGCAGGAGTTTTCGATTGCAAACCTGGCCTCCATTCCCACAGTTTCAGTCTTGTGGCCGAGCTCCACAGAGCGGGCGTCCACTACACTGCTTACCCAACACCTATGGCTGCATGTCTTGTCTCTCCTGCTGGATGACAGGGACAAGGACGGATCATTATATTTCCTTCACAGTTCCCAGGACTATGCCTGGTAGGTAATAGGTACTCAATAAGGAATGAAGGAACTCATTGACATAAAGCTCAAGACTATAATAGCAAAACTAATCTAAGATATTAAAGCTTGGCATAATTGTCACATTCTGTTTGGGGAGGGTGAGTGAAGGGAGTAATGTTATATTTCTTGATCTGGGTGTGTTCAGTAGAAATTCACTGGTCTATATAATTATGATTTGTATACTTTTCTGTACATATGTTACATTTCAATTTTTTTTACAATGGATGAAGGAATCACGCAAATTAGTTGTAGAAACCAATTTAGCTTGAACTTCAAATGCTTCCCCAGTGCAAGACTCAAACAGCAAGCTAAGGCAGGGGTTGGTGAATATTTTCCATAAAGAGCCAGATATTAAGTGTCTTAGGCCTCACAGGCCATAGGGTCTCTTTCACAACTACTCAATTTTGCCATATAGCACAAAAAGTAGCCACAGATAATGCATAAATGAATGAGTATGGCTGTGCTCCAATAAAACATACTTATGAACACTGGGCTCTGAATTTCATATAATTTATAATTTTCACTGTCCTGGAATGAAATTCTTTGATTTTTTTTAATTATTTAAAAATTTTTAAACCATTCTTAGCTCTCCAGCTATACAAAAACAGGCAGCTGGCCAGAGCTGGCCTAGGGGGAAATAGTTTGCTGGTGACCCTTGCACTAAGGTGATGTGCACATAAAACACATTTCCTGGCTTGCACACAGGCTTGGCCTATCCTACCCCTACTCTGCCCCTCAAGCACTCACCCACCTTTATAAGTAGGCAAACACTCCATCTTGTTGCCACATGGATATTTACTGTCCCGAGGTTTGACGGGGTCCGTGCGACAGACAGGATAGGGGTTGTAATCTTGTTTGTATGTTGTGAGCAAATCCATATTCTCTTCACTTGGGACAAACTGCTTGTGCTGGTAGAGCTTCACTGGTACCACTCTGTGAGGCCCAAAATCTCTCCTGTAAGGAAAATAAGTGCACGTCATTAGGGTCCTTGGCTTGGAATAAGGCTTAAATTTTCCAGTCAATCCAACTCTACAAACATTTGCTGAGAAGTCATCGTCTACTCTATCCCCCAACTCCAACTGTTCTTCCTTCTCTATTTCCCACTTTTGAAAAAGGCACCACCATTTCCTTCTCAGCCAAGCCAGGCACCTGGACTTCATCCCTGACTCCCTTCCCTTGTGGCCCCAGAGTCTGTCGTTCACCAAGTGTGGCCCCCCCACCTCATCGGCTTTTCCTTCCCCCTTGGTCCAGCCCAGGGTCATTTCTCACTTGGATCAGGTGGTAGCCTACCCCTGAGCTTCCTGCTTCTACTTGAACCCCACAGTATGGCCAGAATAAACTCTCTAAATAAAGATCAGATCATTTCTCTCCCCAGCTTAAAAGTCTTCCAGATGAAAATCCAACTTTCTACCACGATTTATAAGCTTTCCTGGACCTGGGCCCTGCCTTACTCCCCAATTCTCGCCTTCCACCATCCCGACCCTGCCTGACCACATTGTGCTCCCACCACCAAAAAAGGCCCCTCTTCCCAGCCTGCTCTCCCCCCCTTCCTCTCACCCACCTTCTTCACTGTGAAACTAACATCTTCCTTCCAGGCACCACCACCTCCCTGTGTTCCCGAGCTTCTCCTGCTAATGTTTATCTCCTTCCTCTGCTTGACATCACAGAAAGAAAAAAAATGCAATATGTGGAGATTCTGAATCTTTCATTTCTCCACTATCTGGTGTCAGTGCCCCCATTACTTCAGGGAGTATGAAAACAATAGGATTGAAAAAGCATGATGGCCTTCACCAAGCAGGAAGCAGTCCCCTGTCAAAGCGTCCCACAGTGACAAAAAGGCCCCACTGCTCACTGCGCACCACCAGGAACCCTGGCAACACTATGACTCAGCTTGGGCTTGTGCTGCCCACCAGGGCAGTCTCAACTTCCCACTTCTCAACACTAGCACTTTCCTCCCAAGGGCTTCTGCTTTACACAACAGACCATTTTTGCCTGGAACCCATTTATCCTACCGGACAAGGGGAAGGTGGATTTTCCCTGACGGTGCTTGCCAGAACAGCCCCACCAAGGGAAGGGGAAGATTTCCGGACAGGAAAACATTAGGCCCAAACACCAATAAAACCTACTTCCCGGCCACAATCTGGAGCAGTGTTACTAAGCCATGCTTGACTAGCAAAGGTAACACGCTCCACTGTAACCTGTCTTGCATGAATTATACACGTGGCTGTCAATAAACACAAACCGGGTGCTGAAACTGCTGGGGATGGGATGGGAGGAAGGAGTTAGGAAGCAGGAGAATTAGTCTCTCTAGGGATTTAAGGAGGAAATGCAAGTGCTTCAGTTGAACTCCCATAACACCCTCTGGGTAGATTTGAAAATATACTGTAGCCACAGTTACAGGAGGTTCAACCTGCACTCCCTTCCCAGGGGCCCCACTGTTGGCCTGAGGTGTCTGGAAGCTCACTGCAGATATCCAGGCTTACCGAGCAAACAGGCTAAACAAGAAGCCAAGGGTCAGCTTCACATTTTCACCCTTATTAGTGAACAAGTGTCTCACCCTAATGTGTGTTCAGTACTAAACCAACTGCAGCCTAAAATCTTAGGCTACAGAGATACACGGAAATGCCCAGAAAACCCTGTCTGAAAACCAATTAACTGGAAAGGGGCTTTTGGTTGGAAAGTTTGCCTTCTAAAGATAGTGCTCCCAAGGGAAGCTGGGCTCTCCTCACTCACTCCCAGAAGGGATGGAATGGGGTTTTGAGGCAACCTGAGACTATACATTGCTAAACCCTCATAAACCGACGTTCATTGACAGCTATCCAAGCCTTCAACTGTCTTCACTTCCAAGCAGCATCAGAAGACACCAAGGCCAAGTGGTGAGGAGCTGCCAGGTCAAACCTCTAACCTCAGAGCAACCAGGAGTGCTTTCCAGCTGTGGGCCCGCCATGGTCATGGACCCTGCACACAGAGGCCCTGGCGTACTCTCCCTCTGTTACTGCTACTGAGGGAGCCAATTTCCTCTCAGAGATGCTGTGAGAACCTTCCTTCAAGGGCTACCAGGCTCTCTGACAACTAAAGCACACTGAATGTCCCTGTCTCCTGCTGCTTCTACAGCAAAAAAGCAGGTAAGTGCCCACAACCATACTTGCCAGTTGCTGGACTATCCTGACACTGGTTTCTCAAAGACAAAAGCAAATGCAGCAAAATCCTTGCTCATCATGTTTAGAGAATGAAATTGTTAATCTCCTTCTCCAGTATAAAATTTAACTTCCTTTGTAAATGTGTATCTATGGTTGAATTTATTGATCAGCTACAACTAAAGCAAACGATTATGAGAAAAAAATTATCTACTTCTGAAGACAGGAAAAAGTTTAAATTTAAAGTTTGATTTATATATACCCTACCTGAAAATACTTACTGTGGCTTCAGAGTGAATTTAAGCAGAATTTATGTGTTTCCTCACAATGTTTTTATGTTGGGAACACTCACTGAAACTTGTCATTAACCACAACATAGCTGCATGTCCCCAATCACACATAACCTTACAGCTTTTAAGTTCACGTCAAAGAAAAATCTTTATTCTTCCCCACAACTGCTCAAATTGAATAGCTTTTTTCAATTATTATATTTTAAGGACAGGCTCTCTCCTCTTTTCCTATGGCACATTCTCCAGTCCCTGTGCCCATTGTGACTATGAATTAAGAAAAAAAAAATGGTCAAAGATGTACGTTTCTTTTGAGTAAGTAGCTATAAAAGTTATATAGTATGGAAGGCCAAGAGTTAAACTCAGAGTTAAGTAAAGGTTAAAGTGGCCCCGCTGGGGAAGTCATAACAACTTGACTTCAAATCATTTGGCAAAGCTAAAGAAAGGTGTTTGACGAGAATCTGACAAAGGGAAAGAGGAAATAACAGCTAACTAGGGTCAGGAGCCTGGAAATGGAGATTTTCACCATGACAAAGGGGCCATGCAACACTTATTTTTAAATCTGTGTTTAATGTTTGTCTATGCAAACCTCAGAAATTGTTAGTGTGTCCAAGGAAGAGGAGTCCCTCCTCTTGCCCAAAGCAAAGCTTTCACCCCTACCCTGAATCCCGCCCCTCCCTTTCTCAGGAAGCTCATCTGTGGGCACCTCCCAGACTGTGGTTTTCCCTCCTCCTCCCTACAGGGAGGGTTGTCTCCCATCTTTAAAGGTAAGAAATAAAACACGACAGCCCTCACTGGACTCCATTCTCCTCCAGTTCTCTTCTCCTTCCTTTCTGCTAGTACAGACTTGCCTTCCTCACCTCCCGCTCGTGCCACACCCCTCCAGTCGGATTCTACTCATGCCTTGCTCTCGCCACGGCTTCCAATGCTGCCGTTTCCGGATCCAATCGCTCTTTCTCCTGATCCCACTGTGTCCTGGTCATAGCATCTATCCTTTCACTCACTGTTTAAATACCCTCTCCCTTGACTTCCATGGTATAAGACTATTCCTCATGACTTGTTCCCTCTCAGTCTCCCCTATGGGGTTTTGCTCTTTGTCCATTGATTTATTATTTCTATGTAATTCTCAAACTTCCCAGGGTCAAAAGGCACCCTCTAAGGAAACCAATCAGTCATCCCAGGCAGCTTGGGGAGCCCATCCCAATACACCAAGAAAGATCCCTCAGCTGAGTCACAAGGCTTGATTCGTGCCCCTGATCCTGACGGGACAGAGTCCTGGTCTCACTGTGACCGATGGCATTCCAAGCACATGCCCTCCAGGATCCAAGTAACACAGTCCCTATCTCCTTTTCTACCCTCTCAATGCCTCAACCCCACCAAGGCTGAGGCTAACGTCTGCCCTCGCTTCATACATACTCTGGACAAAATAGAAAAAGCTACCTAAAAGTACTAGAGAGTGACCCAAACAGGCAGATCTGGAGGCGGCCAATAGATGGAAGAAGAAAATGGCAGTCTGACAGTTAAAAGGCAGGTCTTTCTTGACTATCTTTTCTTGACCAAAGAACCAGAGGATCAACTTTGAGGCAACCACAGGTGCTGGAAAATGCAGAAGGAATCCCAGAAAGGAGAAAGCCAAAGACAGAAAGCCCCAAATTCTGTGCATAAACTGGGCCCAAATCTCTGCTTGACCTTGCATAAGCAGGCAGACTTCAAGCAACTGAGATTTGAATTGCCAACCAAGACACGGAGTTTGCATTCTGAGCCTGTCCAAAAAAAATGCTCTTTGCAGGAATGTAAAAAAAATCTAGAGAGTCTACAATAAATAACATTCACAACGTATAGTATCAGTCCAAAATTACTTGACATACATACAGGAAAATCTGACCCATGCTCAAAAAAATAAATAAATAAATAAAAAGGCAATTATGGAGACCAACCCCCAAGCAGACTCAGATGTTGGGATTAGCAGACAGGATTTTAAAGCCAAATTTTAACCATGCTCAAGGAGGAAAAGCAAAATAGGGTCATAATGAATTCAAGGATAGGAAATCACAGAAGAGAAATAGAAACATGTTAATAAAAATAACCAAATGTAAATTCTAAAACTGAAAAATATAAGATGCGGAATAAAACATTCTCTAGACGAGCTTAATAGCAGAGTAAAGATGCAGGAGGAAAAACTTGGTGAACATGAGACTAGACTTAACAGAAACCATCCAATGTGAAAAAGAAAGAGGGGAAAAAAAGATTGGGGAAAAGAAGTGGAGCATCGGGGACAGAAGAAAATCCTTGAGGAAATAATGGCCAAAATGTTTGCAAATTTAATCAAAGACAATTCAAAAGCTCTGAAACTGCACAGGTGATCCCAGAGCGGAGAACAGTATCTGTATATGTCTTCATCAGTTCTCAGGCCCAGTCTGTGGGGGCAGGTAAGCATAGCCCCAATGGTACAGCTCTGAGTAGGGAGTTGAGTATGCATTTGAACAAAAAATGTGTAAAATTCAATGGGTGGGGCAAGACTCAAGGCTGCTACCTGCTTTCTTGCTTCTTTCCCAGCTTTTGGAGGATATCCAATGCCCTTTCTCTCTTAGCTCTTCCCTGCCTTACTCTCCTCAGTTTACCAAAGAGTCTCACCAAAAAAAATGAGTCTATGCTACCAACTCCCTGCCCTCTACCTTTCAGGCAAACCCATCAAGTCTGAAGCCAATTCTATCTCCCCACTCTGTGCCTCCTCCCACTCTACCCACAGTCCTGCTTTCGTTAGGATAAACATCTAACACCACTGAAGACTCACCTCTGTCTTCGGAGGCTATTCATTCTGCCCATCTTTAGGGAGCTGGCTTAGCCAAAAGAAATAAATGTCCCAAACTGGGGCCCAAGTGTCTTACATGGTGACATACCTAAGGGGAAATGAGGCTTGAAGTGCAAACCTCTTATTCATAAATTGATCTCAGGTCTACCTGAACTAAAGGCAGATCCTATCCTAGAGAATTACCAAGAGCTGCAAAAAACAGTTTCACACTAAGAAGGGCTGGAAATCGCAAGCATTCCCCTCATGGCACCTGCTGTAAATCCCCAAGATTTATGGTCAGTAAGAGTTGTGTGCAGCTGTAATCATGCCTCATGCTGGGATGATAACCTTTCCAGAAACCAGGTGTTTTTTGTGTCTAGGCTTAATCACCAAACCCAGCTAAGCCCTGGGCTACATGACTTTTTCATTCAGCAGGTGGGAGCCCCCGTCCAACATCAGAAACTAAGCGGGTCAAAGTTTAGATAAAGAAGTGGGTGGGATGTTCCAGTAATTAGTCCTAACAGTAGAGGGGGGACAATTTGTGCAGCCCCTTGTCTGCACACAGGGGTGTGCAGACAAGGGGCTGACCCACCCCTTCCCTAGAAGTCCCTGGTAGCACACTCCAATAGAGGCTTCTCTACCTTTCCTGACAGCAGCAGAATTTGTTCTTGGTCTATGAAAACTAGTGGCCAGCATGGCAAGCATAGGGTTGAGAAATAATAAAATTGAAGTAGAAGGGAGAGAACAGACACCTTCTGTTTGTTTCCTCCTTTTGTATTTTCCTAGGAAACAGAGGAAAAGAGAGACCCATGTCTGCTCTTTTTCTTACTCGTGGGTCACTTTGATCCTGCCAGTTTTTCTTTTTAATGGCCTTTTGATCATTAACGGCTTATTTTGGAAATTCTTTCAGTATCTGCATTCTTCCACTTTAGCCACATCTTGATGCAAATGATATTTATTGTTCCTCTGGCTCTGCCAGAAGCAGAGGGGCCTTCTGGGTGATATGTTTATTGTTGCAAGTGACACAAAGCAAGGATAATTTAGGACAGGTCAGAGGGTAAGTTTTTGTTTTGCAGGCACCATCAGGAGGAGTGAGGGTATGTGGCGTCGTATCTGGGGCCTTACAGCTTGGTGATGGGGCAAAGCTCCCGCCCGAGCTGAGGGTTTGTCTTCGTTCTGAATTTGTGGGCAAATAACAAAGAGCATCCCTTGACATCCAACCCTCAAAGCATCCTTTTCTAGACTTCCAGGACAGGTGATAGAACACCTGAAGTCAACTGCACTTTACAACTCACAATGTGCTCTTGATTTCCTGTAAATTGTGTAGGAGGCTGAACATAATGTCTGCAAGCCACCCCTCATCACCACTCTCATCCTTTTCTACCAATTGCATGTCTCTTATCCACGTGCCAACACTCTTCGTTGATGTTGACCAGGGTTTCTTAAAAGGAAAGCCGTGCTTAGGAATGATCCACATCTCTCTTTGTGGTCTGTAGACTCTCAGAGACCAAGGATCCTGTTTTCCTGGCAAAATGAAGCCCCAACTTTAAGGTTCATATTGTTTAACAAATCATGGGTTGAAAAATGATTACGTAAGTTACAATTTTTTAATACATCAGGAACCAGAAACATCATGTTTTAAACTAAATCATTTAAGATACATGCTTAGGGCCAGGCACGGTGGCTCACACCTGTAATCCTAGCACTCTGGGAGGCCGAGGCAGGCAGATTGTTTGAGCTCAGGAGTTCGAGAACAGCATGAGCAAGAGCAAGACCCCGTCTCTACCAAAAAAAAATAGAAAGAAATTAATTGGACAGCTAAAAATATA
>CAUYSK010006605.1:0-48441 GCA_963575035.1 Avahi laniger
GTGGTTATATGTGTCCAGGAATAAATTTAACTAAAGAATTGAAAGATCTCTATAAGGAAAAAAATAAAACCCTGATGAAAGAAATTAAAGAGAACACACAAAAAAGGAACAGTATTTCATGCTCGTGGATTGGAATAATTAATATTGTTAAAATATCTATACTACCCAAAGTGATCCACAGATTCAATGCAATCCCTATCAAAATACCAATGACATTCTTCACAGAAGGAAAAAAAATCCTAAAATTTTATATAGAACCACAAAAGACTCCAAATTCTAAAGCAATCCTGAGCAAAAAGAGCAAAGCTGGAGACATCATACTACCTGATTTCAAATTATACCACAAAGCTATAATAACCAAAACAGTATGGTACTGGCATAAAAACAGATATATAGACCAATGGACAGGATAGAGAATTCATAAATAAATCCAGAAATAGTCAAGAACATTTGTTGGGAAAACAGTTTCTTTAACAAATGGTGCTCATAAAAATGGATATCCGTATACAGAAGAATGAAACCAGATGCCCATCCTTCACCACAAAATCAACTCAGAATGAATTAAAGGCTTAAATGTAAAACCTGAAACTATGAAACTACTTAAAGAAAACATTGGGAGAAAACTACAGGACATTTATCTGGGTAAATATTTTAGGGGTAAGACCCAAAAGCACAGGCAAGCACAGCAAAAATGGACAAATGGGATTACCTCAAGGTAAAAAGCTTCTGCACAGTGAAGAAAACAATCAACAAAGTGAAGAGACAACCTACAGAATGAAAGAAAATACTCACAAACTATCTATTCAACAAGGGATTAATATCTAGAATATATAAGAAACTCAATAACTCAATAATAAAAAAACATAATCCAATTAAAAGTAGGCAAAAGACATGAATAGACATTTCTTAAAAGATGACATATAAATGGTCAACTGGTATGTGAAAAAATGCTCAGCATTACTAGTCATCAGGGAAATACAAATCAAAACCACAATGAGATATCATTTCACACCAGTTGGAATGGCTAATATCAAAAAGACAAAAAATTACAAATTTTAGCAAGGATGCAAAGAAAGGGGGACACTTGTACATTGCTGGTGGGAATTCAAAGTAGTACAGCTACTATGAAAAACAGTATGAAAGTGCCTGAAAAAACTAAAAATGAACTACCATATGATCCAGAAATGCTTCTACTGCGTGTATATCCTAAAGAAAGGAAGTAAGTATAGCCAAGAGGTATCTGAACTCCAATGTTTATTTCAGCACTATTCACAATAGCCAAGATATGGGAGCAACCAAAATGTCCATAAGTGAATGAATGGATAAAGAAAATGTACTATATACGCACAATGGAATATTATTCAGCCATAAAAAAGAATGAATCTTGTCATTTACAGTAACATGGATGAAACAGATGGTCAGTATGTTCAGTGAAATAAGCCAGGCATAGAAAGATAAATATCACATGTTCTCACTGACACGTGGGAGCTAAAAAAGTGGATCTCATGGAGCTAGAGAGTAGAATGGTGATTACCAGAGGAAGGGAAGGGAAGGGAGAAGGGAGGGATGGAAAGAATTTGGTTAGAGGGTACAAAAATACAGTTAGATAGAAAGAATTAGTTCTGGTATTCAATGGCACAGTAGGAAACTATGGTTAAGAATAATTTATTGTATACTTCAAATTAGCTAGAAGACAAGAATTGTAATGTTCTCAACAAAAAGAAAAGATAAATGTTTGAGGTGATGAATATCCGAATTACTCTGATTTGATCATTACACATTGTATACAGGTATCAAAATACGACATATAACCCCAAAATATGTATAACTATTATATATCAATAAAACAATTAAAGATAAAATGTAAAGA
This sequence comes from Avahi laniger, assembly GCA_963575035.1. Taxonomy (NCBI): domain Eukaryota; kingdom Metazoa; phylum Chordata; class Mammalia; order Primates; family Indriidae; genus Avahi; species Avahi laniger. The sequence continues at coordinate 1,871 of CAUYSK010006605.1, forward strand.
GTAAATTTCCTTTATTATTTTGCAGAAAGTTTAAATATAACATACATTTTGGAAGTTTGGATTATAATAATTTATAAAAAGAAACCTTTAAATTTCTTTCTTTTCAAGATCATTTGAGTGACTTTATTCAAAAAGCACTACTTGAAGATATGCTTCAAAATGTTTTCTTGTAAAATTTCAGTAACCTCTTGAAGTTGCTCACATGCTTCCACAATGTATTTGCTATTCCACCGATTATCGTACACTGCTATCGCTGACCCTTACAACATCTCTGGATCACCTTAAATCTGATAATAATATTGTATAATTTTCTAACTAGTCATAGAATTTCCGATTTAAAATGATATGAAAAAATACTATGGTAAAGTCTGTTCATTTATTGCTATATAACAAATCACTCCCAAAACTTAGTGGCTTAACCAACACCAGTAATTTTATTATTAATACTATCTCTTATGGTTCTGATTGTTGACAAGGCTCTTGGCAAGGTGGTTCTCACCCGAGATCTCTCATGCATTTGCAGTTAGATGGTAACTGCTAATGAAGTCATCTTAAAGCTTCCTTCATTATGCCCACCAGAACAATTCAACATGACTTCTCTATGAGTCTTCTTGTCTTCCTCACTGAATGATAGCTGGGTTCCAAAAGCAAGTGTATCAGGAGAAGCTGGCAGAAGCTATACGGCCTCTTATAACCTAGACTTGATGGTGTCACAGTTCCACCTCTGCCATAGTTACAGACCCATACAGACACAAGGGGAGGGAACTTAGAATCTTCTTCCCAATAAGAGGTGTATCGATCTCACATTACAAGAAGTGGGATGAGAGGTCTTGTACTGCATATTGTCAAACACAACTTGTCAAAGCTCATCCTCTGTTTACAGCAATTTATATTCCTCCTCTTTGCAAAATGTACTTATCTTCTCCCTGAAGAACCCCAAGCCTCATTCTCAACTTGAAATCCAGGTTGTCATCATCTAAATCAGCTCTAAGTATAGATTAGACTCCTCGGGTGTAGATCCTGGGGTACAGATCCCTGAATTACATTCCTCTCAACCTAAATACTTGTGAGTCCATTTATTACCCCCCACATAGACCCAACATACAGTGGTGGGACAGGCAGAAGGTAACCATTATAGATACTTGCATTCAAAAAGAGGGAAAATGGAAGGTGAGCAGCAGTCACCAGTCCATAGGAATTCTGAAATCCAGTTGGGGTACAGATTGTCAGTTTCTTGATTAGGGCTCAATGCTATTGAATTGGAGTTGTTCACTGTTGCTCTTGGTTCTACTCTCTGGCTTCTTGATTCCCCCCTCTGAATGATCCTTCTTTTCACATAAGAAAAATCCTTATGCCTGCTTTCTGTCCATAAAAGCTTGGGGACTCAAAGGGCTCTTTAAGTATTACACTCTCTGTGTCTGATTTAATCCAAGCTAGGGATGCTTCCAGAATAATTATCTCAAGAACATTGTGGAGTTTATTAATTTACAATTCACATCATTAGATAAATGCCATATCCACAAATCTCTTTGAGATAAGCCCTTTCCTACCTTGGGTGCCCTGTGAGACTGCTGTGTGATGCCCTGCTATGTCCTTAGATTCCCAAAGTCTCATTGTTAGTGGCGAGGGGCTTCAAGGCATGTTCTTAAGATCCTGGGTCTCCTGTCTGTCTGAAAGCTTCTATGAGGCACTGCATTTCATCTTTTGAGAACTTAATAGAGTTTTACCCTGGGATTAGACCATACTTCTGGATTTAACTCTGCCCAGAGGCCATTTATTAATTTTAGATTCATTTGACATCTGGAGATGTTAGATAGATAGTTAGGATCTCCGGCTCTTCTCTGGATAAGGGTTCCCTGTTTTGGTGTTGTTTCAAGCAATTGCTCCACCTGGGAAGAAGGATAAGGGTGGACACTCCATTTTGGTGTCAACCTGCCCTTAATCCTATCCGGAGCAACTGCTACACCTGGCGAAGGAAGGAATGCTTTATCAATCTGGGAATGCCCCAGTCCGGGCATAATAAGATTTAGAAAGTCACCTAGAGTAACTTAAAGGTAATTAATATGCCATTAGCTTGAATCTGCATTGAGTTTCATGCCACCCCAGGTGGGCTTTCTTAGAGGGGGCTCGTATATGCAGATGGAATTTTGAGGACACCTGGTTGATCATTTGATAACATCCTACACCTCTCAAGAGCCCTCCTCCAGGCTGGGCTAAGAAAAGGAAACAATCCGAAAAGTCAATAGTAAGTGATAGACACCATGGGAAGTCTTTGAGTGAGTTGGTCTGTCTCTCTCCCCTCATGGAGACAGACCTGCTTTATTCTACAATAAAGAGCTGCTCTTGTGAAACTGCTCCCTGCCTGAGGTTATTCCGTCGTATTGACCTTGCTGCTGATTTTTCCAAGAAAGGAGTTAGAGAACTGGGATAATAGTCTGGACTTGACACTTTGGTGTGTCTGGTTATTCTTTGGCCAAGGGCACACCAAGAACTGAGGGCAGATTCCCACCCTGACATCTTTGGTGCTGAAACCCAGGATTCTGACAGAAAGACTAAGAATGGACAACCAATTATATATTTTTTATACAGAGAATCTTGTCCCCTTTATATGTAACAGTCATTCTTTCACTTATTTCTGTCCTCTCACATTTTGTCATAGATAGCAAGCAGAAGCTAGGTGGCACTTTCAATATTCTGCCTGGAAATCTTAGTCAAATCATCATTAGGTATACTTACTATTTTCTATATTATTGCAAGCGACGGAATTGCCAGAAATTCTGCTACTATTAATATATTACAAAGGTCTCCTTTCCTCCAGCTTCCAATCACAATTTCTTACTTTCCTTCAAGCCCTCACTGACAGCCAGGGTACTTTCTCCAACATATTTTTCTTGAGGCTCTTTAGACTTTCACTAATACTTTTTCAATACCCTTCCAATTTCTGTCTGCTACATGGTTCAAAAGCTAATGCCATATATGTTTTAGGATATAGTGATAGCAACACCCCATTTTCACATACTAAAATTTATTCTAGTCATCTATTGCTATATAACACAGTACTTTAAAAATGCAATTCCAGTAGGATAGTGAATGGGGCTGGAATCAACTCAAAGGTTTTCTCACATGTCTGGTGGTTGATGCCAGCTTTCAACTGAGACTTCCCCTGGGTTATTAGCCACAACAGCAACCTGTGGCTTTACCATGGGGCTGTTTGGCTTCCTCACAGCATGGTGGCTGGGTTCTAAGAGTGAGCCTCCCAAGGGAACTAGGCATGATATACATAGCCTCTTATGACCTAGCCTTGGAGATCACTTAGTGTCACTTCTGCTATAGTCGCTGGCCATAGCATATTCAAACATAAGAACTGTAAATCCCGTTTCTTGATGGGAGAAATATCAACCTCATATTGTAAGCAGAGTGTGTAGATGGAAAGATCTTGCTGCGGTCATCCAAAATGCAATTCTCCACAGGCTGGGATAGTTAACCTGCTAAATTCATTTTCAATCTCAATTTTCGATAAAAAGAAAAGAGTTTGAGTGAGTGACACTGGTTCCCCATGTCAGTAACAATTTAAAAATTAAAATGAACACGATGGTGCTTTCATGAGAATGCCAGACTTGGTGCTTTCATGAGAATGCCAGAGATGGTGCTTTCATGAGAATGCTTCTTGGAAGCAAATTTTCTAAGAGACAAATTTGTCCTGGATCCAAAACAATAGGAATACAAACACCACCTACTCCCAATGCCAGAATTATTTAGCGTGCTTGCCATATTAGATTAGTAGACAAAGGATGAGCTTTATTAGTTCTTGATGGATGAGAGTAGAGTTAGAGAAGCTCTGAGCGAATATTTAATTTCACTAGGAGGTCTGGGGCACTAAATCACCGTCTCCACATTGGACTTAGTGCACTGGACAGTGACAGCAGTACAGAGGAAAGAGACCTGGAGGCCAGACATGCTTGGGTTGGAATCTCAGCTCTGCCGTTTGTAAGTTACGATCCTTATAATTAATTTCTCTGAGCCTCAATTTCTCTGTTATGGGCTGAATTGTGCCCCCTCAATTCATATGCTGAAGCTCTAACTCCTAGCACTGAAGCTGTGTGACTGTATTTGAAGACAGGGCCTTTAAAGAGATGTATGTTAAAATGAGGCTGTTAGGGTAAGAGGGACCTAATTCAATCTTATGGGTGTCCTTATAAGAGGAGGAAGTTTGGACACAATGAGAGACATCCAGGGTGTGAGTGCATGGAGGCGCGACCATGTAAAGAGGAAGGAGAAGGGTGGGCCTCTCTCATTAAGGAGAGAGGCCTCAGAGGAAACCCACCCTTCTAGTGCCTTGATTTTGGACTTCTGGCCCCCAAATAAACTACTATTGTTCAAGCTACCCAGTTTGTGGTAGTATCTTATGGCAGCCCCAGCAAACGAATACACTATCTTTAAAATGAGAATAATACCTTCTTCTGATAATCAAATCAGACATTTATAAAACAGCAAACAGTGCCTGACATTCTATAGGCACCGGATGAAGAAATCATCCCTCTGTAACTAGATTGTGCTACCTATCAATAATTAAAGAAATAAAATTGAAGTCTCAATAAATACTGAGACCCTTTAATAGTTATTTAATGTTTTACTTTTTTGGATAAGTTATTTGAACTCTTTGTTGTTCTTTAATATTTTATTGGATAAACACTGTGACCCCTTTTTGAAGTCAATTAACATATGTCTATATTTCCCTTCCTTGTTGAATGTCACTAGGTTCCTTCTCCCTTACCTGTTGTGAGGACCTTCCTCCCTTGATGATCACAGGATAGTTCTTGAAAGGGGCCTTGGGATGTGTTCAGATGTAAAAGAAAACTTGCAATTTTAATGTATTAAGAAACTGAGATGTGATGGTCTCTGGGCTATGTCTGATAGGCACCCCGCCAAATACATTCTGGTCTGCCACGTAGTTCTTAGTAACTGACAAAGTCTTATTTTAAAATTTGAGTGTGTTTATTTCCTACAAGAGTGTCCAATGAAAGGAAGGTCACCCCTACTTATCCTTACCATGACTAGAATTAAAAGCAAGAACAAAAACAATATCACTAGATTCCTTTACAAACCACTTAAAAATCATGACATTATCAAAGTCATTTTGATGCCACAGAGAAAAATGGCAGCTGAGAATCCAAGGAAATACTGATTTTACCAGCAGAAAGGGTTTTAGAAAATTAAAAGAATATTGTTTATTGGAGAGAAATATAAGATAATAAAATGGGAGGGTCTGAGGCTATGTGTACACTTGAAATATGGGAGCTATAACCAAAGATGCACGCATGGGTTAGTAGAGTTCTTCTCTTTACTTCTGAGGTCATCTGGTTATACAAAAGATCCTCAAGCTCTCAGTATTGTTTAAAAACTTGGGAAGCAAAATCAGACCCTAGGCAATCAGGATCTAGTTCAAGATACTAAGTTCCTTCAAACTGGCATGAGTCATTCATTGGTGTTGGGTCTTGAGGGATCTCAGATAAAAAAGTAAGTTCTGGATGACTGTAAGGTTGTATACACATTTTATGGGGTGAAACAGCCTGCTGTGAAGTATTGCCCTATAGACTATTCCTAAACAGGTCTGATCTGGTAGCCTGAACAATGCATATTAGTCTTTTCTACTCAGGAGATAATTTGAACATGTTTTGTGATCATTCTCAGCAGATTCACTTGATTTGCAAGCAAACTGATGAACGTCATAATAATCCATAGACCTAAGTCTATACTTTTAGACATAAAAGGTAAAACTATTCAAGTGAAGATGTCAGAAATCAAGCTGTCCACCAAACATTTATGGTTCCCTTCCATGGAATAGAGCTGTTGTGTTTCTAGGAAGCAGCTGCCTATCCAGGAGTTATATTTCCCCAACTCTTCATTTAGATGGGACCACATGACGGGTATCTGGCCAAGAGAAGGCAGGCAGGAGTGATGCACACCACGTCCAGGCCTGGCCCAGGAAAACTTCTCATGCAATCCTCCACTCTCCTTCCCATCTGCTGGCTAGATATCAACACCCAGCCTGACTTGGAAGCCACATATTGAATATTGCAAAGTCTCTGAATGAATTTCTGCATCCAGCCCCTATCATTTCAATTTTCCATGAGCAAAGGAAAAAAGTTCTTATTATGATAAGCCATTAAAATTTCAGGGACATATTTTCTCCCACAGCTAATATTTATCTTAACTAATATGTCCAGAGACAGAAAAAAGGAAGTTCTCTGAATATATTGTTTCCTTATGCTTTTGTATACCTTCTGCTCTTCCCCTCTTTTTGATTCTTACTTATCTTTCAAGACCAAGGTTAGGTATTCCCTCCTCCAAGAAGTTCTTGAGTCTTCCCCAAGCTGAGTTACATATGGCTATTGCATGAAAGTTTGTAATTTACTGTGTATGTGACCGTCTCCCAATATCTAACAACCTAACTGGCATATATTTGTTAAATTAATATATAAATTAATGAAATAAATGGGGAAGGGGAAATACTTTAAGAAAAAATGTGGAAAGTACAAGCCATCTCAAAAATAAGGAAGGAAAAGTCTACTGGTTGTGGAAAATGCAATTATCCCTAAATATGAATCCCTAAATATTAATCCCTAAATATTATGCACTACCAGCCTTTCTTCTGTTTTATATTTTCTTCTGTTTTATATTACCTTGTATTAACCTAAGTTATAGCACCTAAAGTATAGCACATTGCACTTCACACAAGTCTGACCACTTCACTATATTGTGGACTTCCTAAAGAGAGAGGTCATGGTCTTCTTTGTGTTTCCATTTGCAGGTCCCAGCACAGTGCTTGAAACAGCGCAGGCCCTCCACAGATACCCACTGACGTCCTCGCTGACCAGGTGACTGGATGACTGACATAGTTTAGGAGGCAATCTGAAAGCTTTTATCAACAAGAAAAGTTAATTTCACTAGATTAGCACTATTATCAGAAAAAAATGTTATTGAGATATAATCTACATACCATAAAATTCATCTGTTTTAAGTGTACATTTCAATGATTTTTAGTATGCTTAGAGAATTGTACAACCATTCCCATGATTTAATTTTAGAACATTTCCATCATCCAAAAAAGAAAGCTTGCAACAGTCACTCCTCATTCACCGTCTTCCCACCCCCAGCCCTAGGCAACCACTAATCTAGTTTCTCTCTCTATAGATTTGCCTATTCTAGACACTTCATATAAATGGAATCATGCAATCTGTGGAGTTTTTTTGGTAGAAGTTTTGTCTTTTGGCAAATGTTAATTATCTTTTAAAAGTGCAGTTGAATATTATGAAATATGTCCTTAAAATTAATAAAATAAAAATAGGAACAAGATAGGATTTTCCATAACTGTCTAAATTGCTTATAAATAACTGTTAAAGGAATTAGCAACTGAAATTTTACTGCAAACAATTCCAATAATTGATCCAAATACCAAAAACTTCCCTATAGTTTTTTTGCAGACTAATTTTGCAAAATCTTGTAACAAGGATTAACACTGAGGAATGTTAGAGAGTGCATATGAGGCTATGTAGTTTGGCAGGGTCTGCCAGTGTTCACCATACATGTCTGTTTTTTTGGTCTCCTGGACACACAGTCTGACTCTCTTACCCTCTCTCCTTTATAGTTAGGTGGCCATATGACATAGTTACATAGTTAGGTCTGGGCAATGGAATATAAGCACAATTTATGTAAGCACAAGTTATGTGTGCCACTTCTGGGCTATGACGGTAAGCTATGTGTGTCAATCTGATGGGGCCACAAAATGCTCAGATCTTTGGTCAAACATTATTCTGGGAGTGTCTGTGAAGGTGTTTCTGGATGAGATTAACGTTTAAATTGGGAGACCGAGTAAAGCAGACTGCCCTCCCTAGTGTGGGTAGACCTCATCCAATCAGCAGAAGACCTGAACTGAACAAAATGGCTGAGTAAGAAGAAACTCCTGCTGCCTGACTATCTTTGAGCTAAGACCTTGATGTTTTTCCTGTCTTCAGATCTGAACTGACACATCAGCTCTTCAGGGTCTCAGGCTGGCTGACTGTTGCCTTTGGGATGTGTCACCCATCACAATGGTATGAGCCAATTCCTTATGATAAATCTCTTCATACACACATATGCACGCACACACCCCCTGTTGATTCTTTTTTTCTGGAGACATCTGACCAATTATGTGGGCCCAGACCATAAATCCTCCCACAGAGAATCTTTGTCTTTTCTCTCATCTACTGAATGAATGGAGAGGATTCCACAGACCTAGGGAAAGGTAGGGCCACCAGATGGTCAGTGTCTGGGTCCCTGAATAAAGCATGAAAAAGGAGATACCCTGTCAGCCTACATTCCTGCAACATGAATGAGAAATAAATATTTATTGTGCTGATCCACTCAGAGTTTGGGGTTTATCTGTTATGGCAGCTAGTTATTTACTGTAGCACATACTGCACGCTAGATTTTTATGGAACTGAAAGCAAATCCATTTAAGTCAAAATGTAACTAAAAGTTAACTACCTCAATGGAATGAATACGTCTTTGCTTGTGAATTTTCAAAATTAAAATAGGAAAAGCTGAGTCATGAACTGATAGCAGAGGAGTGCTTTGCCATGGCCAGGGCACTGGCTTACATGAAAGATGTGAGTGTAGCCCAGGTAACTGAATTCAGCGGCAATGCTTAGAGTTCAGACCTGACTCATCCAATCTGGCTCTTCTTAAGAGACAAGGAACAACTGCTATCTGTTGATGGGTACTTCAAAAACAATTAGCAAACACAGGCATACTTTTACTATTTTTTTCTCCGTGTCTATACAAATGTCTGTAACTAGTATACCAAACTTCATGATGTGAGCAAATAAAGGAACTTCTGGGAAGCAGGAAATATTTTTTCAGAAAGCAATTTCATTAACAGAGAAGCAAAATCACATACTAGGAGGAACATGGGTTTTAGAACTAGGCTATCACAGTTTTAATGCATTCATCAATTAAACAAATGTTTATTAAGAACCTACTAATGAAATTAGAACCCTAAAAATGCTGATGCTCAACTCTATTTGAACTATAAAAACAATGGCTTCATATGGTTCAAACTAATACATGCCAGATACCATTGTATGTGCTGGGCCTTCAGTAAGAACAAAACAAAGTCTCTGTTCTTATGCGGCTTACCTTTTAGTGGTGAGAAACAAAAAGCAAATAAGTCAAATATATAGAATGCCCAGTAATGACAAATGCAACTGAGAAAAATGAAGAAGTTAAGGGAGATGGATGTGTTGTGAGGGGAGGAAGTGGCTACTTGTGTTGTAGTCAGGAAAGCATCTTTGATAAAGTAACGTTTGAGTAGAGAACTGTAGGAAGTGTGGGAGTAAGCCATTTGGCTACCTGGGGGAAGAGCATTCTAGGCAGAGGAAACAGCAGGTACAAAGTCCCCAAGGCATAACTGTAACTGGTATATTAGAGAACAGCAAGACCAGTGTAGCTGGAGCCAAGTGGGCAAAGGAGAGAATGACAAGAGATAAGGGCAGCAGAGGCACAAGGCCAGGTCATATAAACCTTGCACTGCTGTGTAAGGACTCGGGTTTTCATTGATAAATGAGACGAAAAACCTTGGAGGGTTCTGGAGAGAGAAGTGACAGAGGATATTTACAGAGGATCACACTGGCTACTCTCTTAATAAACGACAGGGCAGACAAGGTGGAAGGTGGAGACCAGTTAAAAGGCGGGAGAACACTGTGCCTACGGCGGGATATCGGTTGGGCAGCGAGTGAAAAGTGGTTGGATTTTGTTATGTTATGAAAGTAGAAATAATAAGATTTGCTGTGCTAATGTATTGGATATGGAATATAAAAGAAAAAGAGTTTTCAAAAATGTTCTGAGCAAGTGGAAAGGATGGAGTTTTCATTAACTGAGATGGGGAAAATTGTGGAGGAACAGGTTTGGGAGACGTGAGAATGAGGAGTTTAGTTTTAAACATGTAAATGTTGAGATACCTACTGGAAATTCAAGTGGAGATGCCAAATAGTCAAGTAGGTGACTGAATACAAAAGTCGCAGAGACCCAGGCTAGAGATATAAAACTGGGAGCCATCAGCATGAATCAGTTAATAAACCTTGAGGCTAACCGAGACCTAGAAAGGGATAGAGAAGACAGTCAAGAACTAAGCTTGGTCAAGGAACTAGAACAGCGAATGAGAAGAAGCGGCTGGTGAGGTCAGAGGAGAACCATGGTGTTCGGAATGCAAGTCTTCATGCTTATGCGACCTCTCCAAGGTTCATTTTCCACAAGCGAAAAATGCTGAAAGTAATTCCTACGTCATGGATTGCCAAAGGCTGAAAAGCGGTGGCATGGGAAAGCATACACAGACCTAGCATGTCCTCGATAAATGTTATCCCTGACCTTTGGCGAAATTCTGGACAGATGCCAGATTTCTCATGCTTCCTTCTATTCATATTTTTTGCCTTTCAATAAGATCCTTATGTATGAATCCTATAGTTCAACAGTGTTGTCTGTGAAGGAGGAGCCTCATTATTCTTCAATTATGAGTTACACATTTTGCAGTGACAGAGCTCACTGTTATTAGGTATTGTCTTTGCTCTTTGTTCTCTTCCTCTGTTTTGTGAGCAGACTCACGTTGAAAGGAGGGAGTGATCACTAGAGTGGAGGGGGGATGAGTTCTTTATCACCTGGCATTAATGCACCATTACTTCAACATTTAACTGCTCACCAAATAATTTAATTTCAGAGGATTTGTTCAGTGCTATGGAAGAACTATCTGTATATAAATAGCTGGGTTAAGTAGACCTTTCACTGCAGCTGTTAAAACCTATTGTTGTAGCCAGACACCTTGTAGTGATTCAAGATCATCTGTCTTTGAAGAAAGTCTACGCTTTCTTTGATGCAAATGTGGGTTCTTTTAGCTCTGGAAAAAAAAAAAGCTTTACTTAGGAAGAGGAAAGAAAATGTTTACTGAATAAATTAGAGGTAGCTGAAATAATACTCCACCACAATCTCTGCTTTTATTTCATTTCTCTGCTTTCAGCATATACCACTAAATGCTTATTGAAAGAATAGAAAAACTAAATGAACAAATTAATGCATATATAAATGGATTTTCTGTGTGTGTGTGTTTTAAAGTCAGAATCCTCCTAAATCATTCTAGATAAGCTCTAGGTTACCGTGGGGTCTATCTTTTATAACAAGAATAATGTAGTAGGGATACTTTTTCATAAAGAAGAGACAAACCCCTGAGTAACACTGAAACTCATCTAGAAAAGTAGTAAGTAGTCTGTAGGAAATCTCAGGGGATCTCTGATCCTAGAATCTAGCTCAAGCAGATTAGTTTTCAAGTTTCTATCCTTCTTCCCCCCCTCCCCTCCCACCCAGAGTTGGATTTAAATTGTATACAGTGTAGCCTCTTTGGGAAGGAAGAGCTGGCAGCAGTACAGAAAGAAGGAAGAGTTGGGTCCTTTAACCTACTGCTAGTACTTGGGTGCCCAATATATAATAGAGAAACAAGAACAACAGGCTGCTAGTAAGACAAGCAGTGGAGCCCAATGCATTGGAAAAGCTGAGGCCTAGATTACAACAGTGCTTTGCAAAGAATAATCCAAAACATAAGTCCCTAAGATTAAAAAAAAAAAAAAGAAATCCAGAAAGCCTTTATTTTAGTTAAAATTTTATTTTCCTATCTCTTTCTCTCCATTTCCACTCCTGCTACCTTAGTTCAAACCAGTGTCTTCTCTTGCCTGGACTACTGCAAAAGCCATTCCACCAGTCTTTGTTGCTTCTGTTGCTCTTTTATAATTCATTCTCCATGTAGCACTTGGAGTGATCCTTCTAACACATAAATCAAATCTAATCACTCCCCTATTAACATCTTACAATGGCTCCACACTATACTTGGAACAAAGTCCAAGTTCCTCCCTATGGTCTTTGGGGGTTTGTGTGATCCAGCCCATGCCTACCTCTCTGACTTCATCTTGGGTCCTTCTCCCCTTTGCTTTTCTCCAGTTACACTGGCATCCTTTTGTGTGTGTGTGTGTGTGTGTGTGTGTGTGTGTGTGTACATGTGTAGTATATATATGTACTTTCATTAAGATATAATCAGCAAACAATAAATGGAATACACTTAAGGTGTACAATTTGATGTTTTGACATTTGGATATATGCATGGTAACATAATCACAATCAAGATCACGGGCATATCCATCATCCCAAAATTTCCTTTGGCCCTTTTGTAATTTCTCACCAACGTCCCTCATTATTCACTCATTCCAAGGCAACAAATGATCTGCTTTCTGTCACTACAGATAAGATTACATTTTCTAGAATTTTATCTAAATAGAATCATACAATACTGACTCTTCTGTTTTTGATCTAACTTCTTTGACTCAGCATAATTATTTTGGTGTTTATCCATGCTATTGTTTGTATCAATAGTTCATTCCCTTTTATTGCCAAATAGCATTCCATTGTATGGATATAACATAATTTGTTTATCCATTCACCTATTGATGAGCATTTGGTTTGCTTCCAGTTTTTGACTGTTAGAAATAAAGCAGCTATGGATGTTCATATGCAAGTCTTTGTATGAACATACACTTCCTTGCTCTTCGATAAATACTAGGTGTAAATGGCTGAGTCATGTGGTAAGCATATATTTAACTTCTTAAAACAATACTGCCAAATTTTTCCAAAGTGGTTATACAGTTTTACATTCCTGCCAGCAATGTATGAGAGTTCTAGTTGCTCTATATTCTCACCAACACTTGGAGTGGTCAGTCTTTAATTTTAAGCTTTGTCGTAATAGGTATGTATTAGCCTAATGGCTAATGATGTTGAGCATTTTTTCATACACTGATTTGCCATCTGTATGTCTTCTGTGGAGAGGTGTTTGTTCAAGTCTTTTGCTTATTTTTTTTTAATTGAGCTGTTTGTGTCATTATTGGATTAGACAGTTCTTTATATTTTCTGGACCACGTCCTTTAACAGATATGATATTTGAAAATATAGTTTTTGGCCTGTGGTTTGTCTTACCATTCTCTTAACAATGCTTTTCGGAAAGCAGAAATTCTTAATTTTGATTAAGTCCAAAGTTATCAAATTTTTCTCTTATGGGTTACACTTTCAGAGTCATTTTTAAGAAATCTTTGCCTAATCCAAAGTCACAAAGATTTTCTCCTGTGTTTTCTTCTATAAATTTTATAGTTTTAGGGTTTACATTTATCTTTGTAATCTATTTTTTATATGGTGTTACACATGGCTGAACACTCTTATTTTTGAAAACTATATCCAAGTTTTTCAGAATATTCATGAAAAAAACTCTTTCTTCATTGAATTGAAACTTTGTTAAAAATCAGTTAACTGTATAAAAGTAAATTTATTTCCGGACTCTGTATTTTGTTTTTTTGATCTATTTATTTATCTTTACACTGATACCACATAGTCTTAGATATCATGACTTTATAATAAGTCTTGAAGTCAGTTAGTGTAAGTCCTACGACATTGTTTGTTTTAATTTTTCTGCATTTCCATGTGAATTTAAGGATTAGCCCATCAATTTCTTCAAAAGCCTGCTGGGATTTTGATTAGGTGGCATCCTTTCTGGTCTTTGAAAATTAAAAGTTTATCATCACTTTAAAATCTTTGTATTTTGTTTTTTGTTTTGTTTTTTCTTTAAATCGATATTTCCATGACTGGCTTCTTAGCACCATTCAGGTTTCAGCTCTGAAATAACATCCTCAGAGATACCTTTCCCTGACTACCTAATTTAAATTAATATCCCTCATCTCTCTATATCAAAGCATTCTGTTTTTTTGACTTCACAGCATAAATTACTATCTCAAATTAATCTATTCCATTTATTTATTTGCTTATTATCTGTCTATTAAACTTTAGAAGGTACGTTATAAGAGAGTAGAGACCTTGCTTGTCTTATTCAGTTTGTAGCCCTGAAGCCAAAAGTACCTTTGATAAGCAGACACTAAATATTTGTAGAATGAATGATTGGCTATTTGATAAATGTGCCTTTAAGTAAAGATTGAACTAGTATGGAAATATGTAATGTTAACTATAACATGTTGTTATAACTTATTTATGAAATGATATTTCTCTGGGAAGATTGTGGGTATTGAATGTTACTTAAAGCTATAAGTTCTGAAGGTCACAAATTGTGTTTTAGGGGCTAGATTATAATACTTTGGAAATATAGATTTATTTTTCTAAAAAACAACATATCTCAATTTACGTCATTAGCTTTATTAGTAGAATTTAAAAGAGGTCTCACGTCAGAATTATCTCTGATGACTTTAGGGAAGTGAATAAACTGGAACAAATAAAATCTTTCCCCAAACATGACACAGATAAAAAGTAGAAAGTTTCATGTTCGTGAGAAATGATAGGTATTTCCAAAATGATATTTGATTTAAAAAGAAAATAAACAAGGTATAGTTTTGACACATGGAGGCAGAAATTTAAAAAGTATTTTGTTATTACTTGATTGTTTAAGTTTTAAGCAAAAAAAGTCATTGAGTCCTATCCATGTTTCAAATGTATGGATAACATTCTATCCCTAAGAAGCTCATACAACACAGACATAAGACCTAAAGCTTTTTCAAGATCTGTTGTAGTGGTATAAACAGAATTTTCTTCATTATTTCCCTCACTCAGAACCTTCCTTCATTTAACGAACCAAATTTGTAGCTACGTGCTAGTAACTATGCTAAACAATAGGGATAAAAAATGAATAAAATCTCAATCCTTCAAAAGCTCACAGATTTTATAATTTTGATTGCCTGAAGGAAAAATCACCACTGAAAAGACTGGAAATCATGGAAATGGTGAGCTTCCATTCCATCGTGGTCCGTAAGTGGCTTTCATTCAATACCTATGCTCCATGGTGGGCTCAGCTTTCCCCTTCCTCAGCCGAGTGACTCACAGCAACTACAGATCTAGTGTTCTATTATTAGCCTTCTCAAACTTGATTATTCTAAGAAGCACTTCCCACTGGCAACATGGTAATCATGTTTAAATATAACTCTCCATGATCAATCTAAATCTCCAGATTTTTAACCAAGTTTTCCTGTGGTTTGGAGACTGTTTTGTGGTTTTATTATACTTTGCTTTTAATCAGTCCACACTGTCATGATCGCAGGTGACTGTAACACGGGGTAAGGTGGGGTACGTGTGTGTGTGTCCTTTTGTCCTAAGGCATTAGATAGGGACCCTTTGAGTGAAGACCCCTGGTTCTTCTAATTAGGCTTCTTCTTTCCCTTCCTAGACTCTGCTTGTACCTTCCAGATGATCTTAGAGTTAGAATTTTCAGAATTACAGCTAAGGAGATATATAACAACTCATAATTCATGTTTTATATAATTATAGTAGCTTTCATTTATTGACTGTTTCCTATATGCCAGGCACCGGGCAATAGGCATGCTCTCATTTTATCTTTGCATTGATTCTATAAGAAGGGACTCCTATTTATTCATTTTATCAAAAAGGCTCAGATAGGGTCATTTGGCCTAGATTACATCAGTAAGTGAAGAGAACAGGATTTCAGTTTAACACTGTCTGTCCGGTCATAGCCTATATACTTTGTCACTGTATGAGTATGAGTATACTTTTAAGTTAGAAAATACTAAAAAGTAAGAATGATTTCTATATCCTTTGCAACTCCATTTTCCAACCTTTCAGTAATCAGGGCAATGAGACTGAATTGTTCATTTCTTGTCTTCATAGACATTTCTGTTTTTTTAAAACAAACTGTTAGTAGAAAATTTCTGCCTCTGTGGATCTGGAAACACAAGGCTATAGCTGACCTTTCAGTTATTTTTGCAATTTTGGCCATAGGCCATTTATTCTATTTCATGTTTGTAGCTTCTGAAGGGTGGGAAGGAGAGCTTGTGAGTTAATATAAAACATAAAAATGTCAATATGATATAAAATAAAGGCATAATTTTCAAAGAAAAGAAAATTTCAATTTTCTACAAATTACCTTATCCTTACTTTTTCTTTTATATTCCTATCAAACTAATAAAAATGAAAACTAGGACAAACACAGTCACTTTTAAATTTTTCTTGGTCCTAAGCTTCTATTCCTATCACTTTTGAGTAATGTGTGTGTTTGTGGTTGTTGTTAATTACATAACCTTAACTTTCAGTTGTCTAACTTTCACAGTAAACAGTTGTCTAATTTTTCAAAGGTCATATTCTGATAATAGTGTTTATTTAATATATCTATATACATGTCCATATTCAGGAAAATGATTAATCAACTAATGTAAGTTTTCTGAAAAAGTAATTTTTTAAAAATCTTTTTTCCTTTTTTTGCTAAGCATATTGTATTTTCTTTTTGATATTAGATGCTGACATGCCCCCTGCCTACACAATTCCAGAGATGAACACTTGCTTTATTGATTTCTTGCCTCTCCTAGAAAGGGACAATGAATGATCTGAATGTATAGCTGTTCCCATCCTTGGTGGGAAAATCATACTTCTTTCAAACTGTTGTATCAAGTTTGCCTTCATGGTCAATACAGATGGCTGTAATCAAATCAAGTCTGGGACAAGCCACAATGAATGCTATAAACCTTACGTGAATGGTTCAGCCTAAAGATGATACATTCTATGCAAATGCCAGACAATTATTATGCTTCAGGAGAATAAAAATGTTTTAATTAATTACAGGAAGAAAAAAATCTATACTAAAAGATATAAAATTAGAAATCTAATCTAAAGCATTAAAATCCCCAAAGAGTTGGGCCTGAAGGAAGGATATCTAAAAGGTGCCCAGATGATCTCGTATAGACATACAGATCTATCTAATGAGTGGTTGCTAAATAGGACAAACGCAGCTCATTATCATTTTAGAAGAACATGAATTATAGATAATTACAGGTAAAGTATTATCCCAACACTACATGTCATATAGATGACATGTTATGTTGGGCCTTTTGTTTTCTCCCACAACACTTACTGAACATCCACTAAGTTTAGAACATCACAGAAGTTCAGATTTGCAAATGAAAAAAAAAACACAAAAAACATAGACCAAAGTCCATTATAATAAACTCCATAGATCATCTACATTTTGGCTACAGTTTATGTTTTTGTTTTGTTTACATATTTACGAATCACTTTCCTAGTAAAAAAAAAAGCTAGAGACAAATAAAAAGGCTCATGCCTACCTATTCTGGAGAACTCAGGCAGGTTAAATGTTGTGTCCAAAATGCAGTAGGTGGGCCAGGCATGGTGGCTCACACCTGTAATCCTAGCACTCAGGGAGGCCGAAGCAGGAGGATCACTTGAGGTCGGGAGTTTGGGACCAGCCTGAGCAAAAGTGAGTGAGACTCCATCTCTACTAAAAATAGAAATCATTAGCTGGGTGTGGTGGTGTGCACCTGTAGTCCTCAGCTATTCAGGAGGCTGAGGCAAGAGGAGTGCTTGAGCCAGGAGTTTGAGGTTGCTGTGAGCTAGACTGACGCCATGACACTCTAGCCCAGGCATCAAAGTGAGACTCTGTCTCAAAAAAAAAATAAAATAAAATAAAACAAAATGTAGTAGGTGTAAGAGATAGCTAAAATGCACATAACTTCACTTTTGCTTGTTCTCTCTGTGGGGGAGTCTTGGTCTGGTTTGGTGCACAAATGTGAAGGTTTAGAAGTGTAGCTTGGCTATGCAGTTTGGTTAACAGTTTCATGTATATGCAAAGGCTGGAAAAAATTAAAAAGTGCTATTTGGTGACCAGATGTATTAGTTGGGTTTCTCTAGAGAAACAGAACTGATGGAATACATATATAAGAGGAAATGTATTATGGGAATCGGCTCATGTGGTTATCAAGGCTAAGAAGCTGGCAAGCTGGAGAACCAGGAGAGCTGGTGGTGTGATTCGGTCTGAGTCCAAAGGCCAGAGAAACAGGACAGCCAGGGGTATAAGTCTGGTAGTTCAAAGGCCCAAGAACCAGGAGCTCTGATACCCAAGGGTAGGAGAAGATAGATATCCCAGCTCAGGAGGAGAGAGCAAATTTGCCCTTCCTTCACCTTTCTGTTCCATCTGGGTCCTCAATGGGTTGGATGACACCCATCCACATTGGTGAGGGTGGATCTTCTTTAATCAGTCTACTGATTCCAATGCCAGTCTCTTCCGGAAATACTCACACAGACACACCTAGAAATGCTTACCAGCTATCTGGGATCCCTTAGGCCAGTCAAGTTGACACATAAAATTAACTATCACACCAGGGAAAAAAAAGACTTTGAAAAACTGAGTTCTCTTTTCAATGCATGGGTATAATTGCCACTTGCACAGTAAAGGAAACAAAGAGATATTGAACAGGAATTATGTATTATAATGCATTTTCTCTACCATTGTAGGATATGGAAATGGAATCATGGGAAACCCTGTGATCAAAGGAATTTTACCATTCATTCATTCATTCAAAATACATTTATGTATTAAATGTACATAATATATTTACTCATTCACTTATTCATTCAAAAACATTGGTATACACTATGAACCAGGCACTGAGTGAGCCAAATAGACTTAGTTTTACCCTAATGGAATTTAAAGTCAGGTGGATAAAAAACTAAACTCTTGGGGAAAAAATAAACACCAATAAAAATCATGACCATAAGAATCAACAGGAAATACCAAAATTCATAAACCCAATTATAGCTGTTTAATACTAACTTGTATAAAAAAGTATGCATTGTTGTAAAAAAAAAAAGGCATAAAGCAATGGTAAGGCACTGGAGAGACAAAAGTCAAATGAGTTTAGTTGAGGAGATCAATTAGGAAATTACATTTAAAAGGGGGGGGGGTAGAATTTGTTTAAGTGAAGTGGGAAGGGCACATCAGCAGGCCAAGTAATGCTAGGTAGAAGAAGGCTGTGTACAGAAAGGTTTTCTTGGCAGACAGGCAGAGAATGGGTGTGGGAAACATCACCAGTTCTTAACTCTGCCTTGATCTTTATATCAAGAAGAGGGTCACGCAGTGTTTATGGAAGGGGAGATTCTCTTTCCAATGGGAAAATAGTGCCGATTTATTTCAATGTGATGAGATTTCATATGTGAAAATCATATTTTTCAGAGTAAATGATGTGCTGGTTATTTGCATGACAAAAGAGTTGCTTGATTTACAAGGGAATTCTGCCACAGTATTATTATTTAAATAATAATTTTTTTATGTATTCAAAACATGATGCTATTTACTAAAATATGCTTTATGCACTCTCCTTCTGGGAACACATACATTACACAGAAGAGTGTATCTCCACTGGCCTTTCAGCAAAACAATAGCAGCCTTACTATTTCATTTTATTTAGCTAGTAATGTCAACAGGGCTCAATTAAGGAACATTTTTTTTTTCAAAGTTGAAAAACACTCTGATTCCCCTCGAAAACAGTCTTCAGAAGTCAATTGGGAACATACTATTCAGATTTTTAGATAGGGAATGAATGAGGGGTTAATATGACATCGTGTTTCAGTGCTATGCCAGACAGATGAATTATTATAGTGACTTGAAATAAAACAATTTAGTATAAGAATCTTCCTAATTTCCCTTCATGCAACGGCTTTTCCAGTGCCATCTATCAAATATTTCAAAAAAAAAAAAAAAAAACAGGACCATGTCGTTAAGTGACCTAAAGAATAAAGTCTGGCAACACAAATTTGGCTTTTCCTCTCTTATGCGAAGTATAAAGTTATGAATACAAACTAATTTAGTGTCCACTTCTTGTCATCTAATCAATGAAACACATTCTGTGTAATATACAGACTGTTGAAAATAGAGATGACATGAAAAGCTGATTACGATACTAGTGTTCATCAGGACTTAAAATCTAGTGCCATGAGAGGTCCCGAAGATTAGTTATCATGTTCTTTAGGTTAATTGGGTTCGAATGTTGGCTTTTGTGAAATGTTCAGAAGGGCTACCTCATTATTAAGCAAAATTGGCAAATATGAACGCCGGTCAGAATGGTTATATCTGAATAAAAGTCACATGATACTCCTATGTGGCAATAAAGTAACCTCCATGAGAGCCATGTGATTGGGAATTTATACTTCAGTTACTGTTGACCTAAAAAAAATTACATCTGTTACATGGGAAGGTGTATATTAATATATTATTGGAAGTCATGGACTTGCTTTACAAATCTAAATTTATAAAATCCATCATAGTTGAAATGTACATTTGGTCAGCTAATTGGCTGTCAGATTACTTTTCTGGTTCAAAGTGAAAAACAGTCTATTTTAAATATTTTGTTAGTCAACATTTTATTTTGGGCTCTAGTGATCTATCACTCAATCAATCACACAAGCAATCTATATGTATCTATATCTATCTATCCAAAACAAATACTTATTGAGGATGTACTATGACCCAACATTGTTCTAAACCCTGTAGTTTGTATAATGAACTAGACAAAGTACCTATACTCAGCCTAGAGAGGTAGACAGAGAATAAAAAGTAATCTAACAAATAATTTCAGTATTAATAAATTGTATGAAGAAGAAAAATAAGGCAAAGTAGGAGGAGATAGAGACTATTTTAAATAGAGGGGCCAGGGAAGGCCTTCTTAAGTTGGTGGGTTTCATTTGAGCAGAAGGTTCTCTATCCCTCTCCCTAATCTGTCATATTTTCTTATAACTTATAACTGAGCACTTCCTGTACGGTGCTGATTCTTGCCTCCTCTCTTCCTCTTGTTTACTTTTACTAGCTTTTGCCCCTCAAAGAGAGGGAGTTAGGAAGTGAAACTCAAGTATGACAATGTTGTTCCTACTGACAGCTCTACAAAGAGGTTTGGTTAAAAAGGAAGCTAACAATAATGGATAAAATGAGATATTCTTGGATTCTGATGTTGTGTTTTTTTCTACGCCACCCTGGAGTCATATATCAGTAGACAACACAGAAGTGCCTGGTTTTCTGAGTGATCTCAGTCTACCATAGGCTCTAGGAATATGTCTGGTACTCATCATTCATCATACATTAAATATTATAGTTTAGTAGTCCATTTTAAGTTGTTCATCTCTGAATTTGCTAGGAAGTCATCTTGAGTCTTTAGCAATAAATTTGTATTTTGAGATTTCCTTGAATTAATAAAAAGGTTAATATATATTTTATGTATTACATATTTTGTGCTGATATTAACTTTAATAAAATTAAGTTGTTTGCTAATCCTTTGTCTCATGTATCAAGGACTATCATTAAACTGACAGCGAAAGCTTTTTAACAATGTAACAGTCTCAAAGTACTGTTTATCTAGCACAGCAATGCCTCCTAGCAATAGTATAAAGGCTTGTGGGAATATCTTGGTTCCTAAAAAAGTAGTTCCTTACAGTTACATGGGTATAGAAAAACTCTCTTGATATTTCTAGAGAGAAAGAAAAAGGATATAGAGATTCAGACACTCGGAGTCCTTGGAAATACAAACACAGTAATCTTGCTTCACCAAAATTCTTCTTGGAAAGTTAAACGATATTTTGCACCTAAAATCAGGAGTCAAACCTTTGTCTTAGGGGATTCTCTCTAGACACAGAAGTATTCAAGAAAACTTGAATAACTAAGGAACATTTCCTGAAGTCAAAGAAGCCTGGGCTAGAAAGGGGTCTTTACAATTACCTTGTCCAATGCTCCATTTAAGATCTGAATCACTGAGCAACCTCCCTGCTGTACAATATTCAGACTCCAGTAATGGAGAGCTCGTTTCTTTCTAAAGCAGTGAACTTCTTTAATGACAACCTACATAACTGGTAAGACACCCTCCCTTGCTGAGTTAAAATCTATTTCTCTTTAACTTCCATTTCCATAACAGAAATTGAACTGCACTTCGGGGGATCCTTCACTTTCATGTATTAATAACATTTTGTACACACGAGTATTTGAATTCCAGTAGTTTTCTGGACCTATAATTTAAATTTTTGGAGGGTATGGATGAGGCAAAACAGGACGAGGAGGAGGCGTTAGTCTTGTATTGCAATCCAGAATTTCTGAAGTTCTTCGCTAACAGGTATTGGGGGAGCTATTGATAAAGTGATCCTTTAAGTTCCACTCTGCTCTTGTCTCTTGTGTGTGGCTTCCTCAGCAATCTCAAGATGCAGGTCAGGCTAGGCGGGTGACAGGGAAGGCAGGATTCAACCTCTTCTGGGTCTCTAGACTTAAAGCCATCAAATACTATTAAATCTCCATTGTAAACTACAGTGAAGACTTTACAAGGTAACCTTTTACATCACTGAACAAGCTGAGTATTTAGAAACTGTTTTCTTATGTGCCTCCCTACCCCCTTAATTTTAACCACTGACTCTTCTACTAGATAAGCGATGCATAAAGACATTTGGAGCCCTTTGTGTAATCGGATGGGGTAGTTTCTTACGATGACTTCACATGACAGATGTTTTCTAGATTATCCAGGTTTTCCGTCACTGGATGTTGTCATAGCATATCAAAAACATTATAAAATTCTTAAATAAATATGTGCTAACCAAGTACAAAGAGATTGTCGCTTCTGGTGATCTGGTCACTGTACTTCTCCCAATGCATTATAATTTTATGAGCACTTTGTTAAAGCTGCATCTGACTGCAAACCAGGTCAATTAAACTTCATAGTTCATTTTCACATAACTAGCGTTCAAGCCAAGTATCCTATGTTCTCTTCTTATACAACTGATTTTTTTCTTAACCTCAAGGCGGGGTTTTATATTTATCCTTAGTAAATTTCATTCTAATGTTTTTTATATGATGTTCTAGCATCTGAAGATCATTCTGCATCTTGACTTCATCATCCATTATACTGGCCATTACTATCCTTCCAGATTTATGGCCTCCACAGTTTGGGAAGGTACAATGTATTGACCATCCTGGGTCCTGGCCCTCCTCCTTCTAACCTTTGCAGTTAAGGTCAATTAAGATACATAAACATGAGATGGCCTTTCCTTCTGGGATCAATTCTGCTATTAGACTGAAGGTGGGGACAGAATGAATTTAGACACTCAGAATCATTATATTTTAGCAAAGAATAAACTGTATGACTGTGATTGTTAGATTCCTCAGGATTTCGTGATCTCGTATTTCAAATGACCTCTACTTTCCTCAGGCCCCTTTTTAAGGAGGAAAATCCAGATGCATATGCAAAAATGTAGCTATTATGCATATCTGACAAAATCTCCACAAGTAAGAAAGAAGGCAGTGTAGGCTGGGGAGGATGGCTTAACATTGGAGTAGAGGAAAGGTGGATAATCTGGAATCAAACAAAGGCTTCAGGGAGGTCAGTTAAATCATCCCTGAGTCTTGAGTTCAGACTACAGAGGAGAGTTTGCAAGGAAAAAAAAAAAAGTCATTGAACAGGCAGTCCTAGAGAACCTGGGAGAAGAAAGAAGTTATGATCAGAAAAGGACACTTCCACGTCATTCCGTGGGGAAATGAGAAGGCAGAGGTGGCGAAGTCTGTGCGTGTGTATGCGAGGTGGGGGTGGGAGCTCGGCAGTGAGAAAAAAACCTGCTTTATGACTGTTTCTGGGGCTTAGCTCACTTGAATGTCACTTTTTTTTTTCTTTCGAGAATTGGTATGTAATATAAGAGCTCAAAAAAACACAATAATCTCTAATGAGGATTGCTACCTCAAAAATGATCTAGCTGTAGTGGAAAACAAGGTCTCTAGAAGCTAATTCTTGCCCAAGGCTACACAGGCAATTTATTTCACAGCTGTGACTACAGAACCCATGTCTCACCATCACCGGCAGTCTTTTCCACAGAGGACTCCCTAGACTAATGGTTCAACCAGCCCAGCATCAAATAAATCTCGTGCTCTTTCAGCCCAATCGACCTTCTGCTGGCAGTTTACCAAAGGAATGACTGAATGAACAAATGAATGATTGTGGCTTGTTTAACTATATCTGGACATGGAGGTGACTGTTTAATTTGTTTTTAGATTAACTTTCAAAACATAAATATTATAATTCTATAGAGAGGATAGAGAATGAGAATCAAGGCAGCCACTACACGGCTTTATGAATTTGCTTCAAATTATTAGGACATAACATATTACAGACACATTGAAGCTCCCTGTGTATCACTCTGTAAATTCATTTCCCTACTTTGTCCTTAAATTTGTTGTTTATAATTTTCCATGGACTGTATTGGTAAAGAAGTTCACAAGGGGCTTCATTTTTTCTTATGAAGAAAATACTACAAAGTAATATCTGATTATATTGAGTAGAGGCTGGTACACAGGTGTTTGCCCTTAAATTTCCATTTATGCATGGGTTTGCTTCTAGGCTCTCTTTTCCATGTCATGATCATCTTTTGTATTTCTGTATCAATTCCACATCATCTTAATTACTAATAGTTTCAAGATGTGGTACCTGACAAAGCAAGTCTTCCCATATTTTCAAAATTAGTTTCACTTATTTTGGTTCCTTGCTCTTCTTCGTTAATTTTAGTATATGCATCTCAAGTTCCACGTAGAACTATGTTGAAATATTATAGTGGCTTTATACTTTAAACTGAGAGATAAATAACATCTCTGTGATACTGAGTCAGCCCATTTTGGATACGGTCTATGGCTTCATTTATTCACGGCTTTTTTTTTCTTTTTTTTTGAGACAGAGTCTCTCTTTGTTGCCCAGGCTAGAGTGAGTGCCGTGGCGTCAGCCTAGCTCACAGCAACCTCAAACTCCTGGGCTCAAGCAATCCTTCTGCCTCAGTCTCCCGAGTAGCTGCGACTACAGGCATGCACCACCATGCCTGGCTAATTTTTTCTATATATTTTTAGTTGTCCAGATCATTTCTTTCTATTTTTTAGTAGAGATGGGGTCTCACTCTTGCTCAGGCTGGTCTCAAACTCCTGACCTTGAGCGATCCACCCACCTCGGCCTCCCAGAGTGCTAGGATTATTCACAGCTTTTATATCCTTCAAAACTCTTTGGTATTTTTTCACAAAGGGCTTGCATATCTTTTATTAAATTTATACCTGGGTAATTTATAGAGTTGTTGCTATTATGTAGGAAGGGTCTTACTTATACATATATATTATGTGTATATATAGGAATACTATCAGTTTTTATGTATCAATCGTATATTCAGCAACTTTGCTGAACTCCTCAGTAGTTTTAGTTATTTTTGGATTTTCTATGGTTACAACCTTATAAATCACATGTAATTTCAGTTTGTGTCTTTCTTTTTAATAATTATGGCTCATATTTCCTCTTCATATCTTATTACATTGACCAAGACCCCATTATATTTTGAACAAAAGCAGTGATATATATTTGTTATGTTTTAGATAAATCATTTTTATCAGTTTAAAGATATTATCTTTCATTTATAGCTTTCAAAATGGCAGTGATTTTCAACTTTATATGTGTGGAATTTTATCAAATGCATCTTAAGCATGTATTGAGATTATCATGTTCTTTAATCTGTTGACATTAATAGTTTTTTACATGTTGACATTTTCTTGTATTCCTGTGATAACAACCAGTTAATTTTTATGGACCTATGAATTCTGATATTATCAGCTGAAAGTCTGGCTTGCCATAAGATTTTCAATAAAAATAGAAAAGTGTGAGTCTTGCATTAGGAATCAAGTGGGACATCTTAATATATGTGTATGTGTACATATGTATACATAGAAATTTACATGAACACACATATATCTAGTCACTTATACATAAATATATACACAAATATTCATATACACATATAAAATAAAATATAGATAAATGTACTTATACTTTATTTTATTTCAGGACAATCACTAAAGTTCTCATTGTTGAAGTCTAAGAACCATTTCTAATAGCCATATATTATAATCAGTGTAGCAATGAGAACAAAATAAAGTGAGACTCTGTAGAATTTTAAATAAGTCTAAGCAATACTATGAACAGCATTCATTTTGGCTAAACACTATGATGTCCTCTTAAGAACATTACTTAAAATCTTTAAGGCTCATTTTCTCTTTAGTAATCACGAATTTGGAGTGAAGTGACAATGTAGGGAAAAAAAGAACTTACTATAAATGGTATTTGAAAAGTCCTCATGTGGATCCACACAGTGTTGCTAGGGAACATGGTTTCTTAGCATTCAGAAAGCTAGAAAACCAAGCCTCTTACCTCTTTTGGCAATAAAAATCTATACCATAGAACTGATTTAAGACAATTTGGAGATAAATTGGCTTCAAAACATTTGTATAATCACAATTTTTTTTATAATCAACCTTCCCTTAAGAAATAATAACATGTGTTTGACTCATGTTGGAAACAGGAGAATATAGAACCTGTTATCTTTCACTATTGGGTTACCACATAACTGTGAAATATCAGAATAGCGGTTAAAACTATTGTGATGATTAATTTTATGTATCAGCTTAACTGGGCCACAGGGTGCCCAGATATTTGGTCAAACATTATTATGAGTATTCCTGTGAGGGTGTTTTTTGGATGAGATTAGCATTTGGATTGGTAGACTAAGAAAAGCATATTATCCTCCCTCATCAGTGGGCCTCATCCAATCAGTACAAGGCCTGAACAGAACAAAAAGGCTGACTCTCCCTCCAGTGGGGAGGATTCTTCCTACTTGACTGCCTTTGGATCGGGACATTGACTCTTTTCCTGCTTTCAGTCTCAAACTGAAACACAGGCTTCTTCTGGGTCCTGATTTTGTTTACTTTATGGCAAGAACTACATTACTGGCTTTCCTGGTTCTCAGGCCTTTGGACTCATACTGGGATTAAACCATCAGCTTTCCTGGGTCTCCAGCTTGCTGACTTACCCCACACATCCTTGGAACTTCCCGTCTCCATAACCACGTGAGCCAATTCATTATAATAAAGCTATTTATCTATCTGTCTGTCTATCTACATCCTATTGGTTCTGTGTCTCTGGAGAATCCTGACTAAGCATGAACTCTGTCACCAGATTATTTAGGTTTGAAACACAGCTTTGTCATTTACTGTCTATGTGAAGTGACAAAATCTCTGTGCCTCAGTTTCCTTATCTTTAAAACAGGGAAAACATTAGCACCCAGTGGAACTTTGTGAAAATTAAATGAGCTCCTACATCTAAGAATGCCTGACCATAGTAAGTGTTCAATAAATGTTACCTACTAATATTATGTGGTTGTGGATGTTGTTGCCATACTTTTACTAGAAAATGTATTTTCAGATGGTGTTATTACAAATTCCACCATTTCTTAACACTCTTAAAACTTCTTAAGCAAATAGAATTTACTTTTGCCAATATTAACCTAGAGATAGATAGCCCATGAAAAATTTACATTCTCTTACTAAATGGGCTTCCTGTAACATTGCCAAGAACCTTAGCTAGTTGAAAAAAAAATACATAAAAAGAAACAAATGTAGATTCTGGGTGAGTGGGTGCATGCATGGAACTAAAGAGAAAGAGCAACCATTTAAATGGGCCCTTGGATGTATATCTTAAGTGTATTTGTATCAAAAGAGGGATAGACATATGAAGGTATAAAGTATAATTTCCTCAGCTTCATAAAAATCTTCTGGGTATGCAGAGAGATTGATATCACAGGCATCAGTACAGAAGTAACCAGCGCCAGAATTTAGAACTGGAAGTGAAGAACAATTCTGTATGCAAACTGAAACCACCAAGGGGAATCTAGGGAGGTGGAATATCATTACTCAAACTGGAAAGTGCCCAGGAAGCTGGATTAATAATATACCCACATTTTTTTTTAAGGGTCGGGCATTTCCGAACAGTCAAAAATGTTCAGAAACTTTTCATTATATTTTATAATCACAAAATATTTTTAAAGTACATACAATGTACTAGTCAGAACCATACCAAAAATAAGAGCAGAGTGAGAAGGAAAGAGGAACATGGTACTTTTTATTGTTATATATATTTCATCTTTTTATAGTGTTGAGGAGGCTTATATTTAAATAGAATGACAAAAATGAATGATTCCCTCTTGATGGGTGCAAAATTTTGGAGCATTATTTTTCCCTCAGAGCAAATTACACTATTCAGCTCTCCATTATAAGAAAAAAATGAAATAGGTATGATAATGAGTTTTATTAGAGAGTGTACTTGAAGCATTTGGTGGAATTTTAGAAATAGATTTTCACAATGGCATCGAAATAAATCTTAGGAACGATTTCTAGGCTATCTGGGTTAAATGCGTCATTTCTTGAACCTAGTAGATCTACTCTTCTGTAATAGAGGCACCTTTCTGCACAAAGGGCTATGTGTTAGGGCAAGAAACCAGGAGTCTTGATCTTAAAAGAAGTGATGTCCTAAATGCAGGCTAATCAACAAAAGGCATTGGCAACATCCAGGGACTTACAGGCGGTGGATGACATTGTTCCTTTCATTTTATAATATGAAAGTGCTCGCTACTGTTATCTGCTATCCTTGGATGGTGAGTTGGGAACAAGAAGCCCTATATAGTACCTGCATAGAGACAGTGGTAAAGTAAATGTTTGCTTGTTTCAAACAGTCTCTTTTTAGATCAGTCTGTTCCAAGTTACGCTGAGAACTGTAAGTCAGCCTGTCTGACTTTTCATGAAGTGTTATTTCAAAATGACTACAGAGAGCAAATTTATATTCCTCAAATCTTCACCGAGGAGCCTTCCTACCACTTATTAATGCTGAGTGAACTAACGCATTATAAATTAGACAGAAGAATAAAGATTAACCTAATGAATAAAGGAAGAGGTAAATACTTTTACCACAGATGAGTCAAGGGTAAGTGTACTTATGAGTGCCCATGTAAGACTGTCTTTGGCAACC
The DNA here is from genome assembly GCA_963575035.1 of Avahi laniger. Lineage (NCBI taxonomy): Eukaryota > Metazoa > Chordata > Mammalia > Primates > Indriidae > Avahi > Avahi laniger. Next base: position 30,634 of record CAUYSK010006605.1, read on the forward strand.
ACGTAATGGGACAGGCCTGTCATAGTGGCCTGTGATGTCTCAACCTGCCCATAAGGAATAAATCTTAGGGTTTTTGCAAAGTATTAATATCTACTTTTACCTCTTCATGTTTTTCTATTCCCTGCTATGAGCACCTATGATCCAATCGTATCAAACGATTTGCCATGCTCTGAATGTGCCCAATTTTCACTGTTACTTCTTGCCTCCCTCTCAGCTTGAGTTGATCTTCCTTTACGTTATCCACCAAGAACATTCTACCTATTCTTTAAAATTCAACTCAAGTGTCGGCTCACCTATATAACCTCTGTTAACTTCTGGACAGAGCTGTACATCCCTCCATCATGCTGCTTTTGAGCCTGACTTGTTTCTATTACAGCGAGTGTCACTATACAGCGATTATTTATTTACCTCCTCTAGACAGGAGCTCCTTGAATGAAAAACACATAATCCCTATGAGTAATTAACATTTGCATGACATTCACGTGGAAATATTCCTTTTCTGACTATCAGTTTACTATCAAGAGGTGATATTAATGGCCAGTGATTTTTACTTCTTACAATTCTACTCCCTTAGTTAGCGTAGACTCCTGACATCATTTCTTCTCATCCCCAACAGGGATTCGATGCCAGTCCTGACTTGAATGCTTTTCATGCATGAAGTATATTGAATAGAGCTCTTTCTTGCTTTCAAGTTTTATTTAATCATGCTACTTGCTTTATTTTTTTAACCTTTAATGACTGTCACTTGTCTTATTTCCCACATTTGGACTAAATAAATTAATCATTTCATTTTGTCTGCCAGAGTTAAGGCTTAAGGTAGGTTATTGAAACTGTGAAAGTAAGTTCTCTTTACAGCATGAGTGATGTGGGATGGAAAGAAAGGGAGCTCTGAAGAAAGTGAGCTACTGACTATGTCTCCACAAAAGTAGAAGTCAAAATGTGGGTAAGAGGTGGGAATAAAGGATTTGAAAAATAGACTATAAAAGCAGTGAACAGAGAATCAAGTGATTTAGATCATCATCTTGCTTTGCTTCTAACTTCTTGTATAATCCTTTTTTTTTCCTGTTTGGATCTCATTTTTCTCATTTGTTAAGTGAGAGGATTGTACTTAAGTCTTTGTATACCACCAGTATGATTTTTGCAATATGCACACACAATTATATTAGCATTTGCTTAATTAAACATTAATGTTTTTAACTTTGTGTCATTGCCACAAATAATCTTAAGCAATAATATTTATATAATCACAGTTTTAATGAGCTAGTTTTATATTTTTGAGTGCATGTTAAATACACAAAGTTTTTAAAGTCCATCCATATATACCTAGACTCACAATAGCTAATACTTAAATATTACTGTGTGTCATGTGCTGTTCTAAACTCTGTATTTGCATCAAATCATGTAATCTTCACAACATCCATTTTGATACAGATTTTACAGATGGGAAATTGTGGCACAGAGAGGTTAAGAACTTAAACAAAGTCACGCAGCTTGTGAGTGGCAGAGTCAGGATTCAAACTCAGGCAGTCTGTAACCACATTTGGGAACAACAGACTGGAGGATGTCTATGGTCCTTTCCAGTGCCAGGCTCCTCTGATTTTGTTCTTCTCTGGAGCACACTCTTCTGAGGTCCTAGGAGTATACTTTTGTATCTACTTAATAAGTTCCTTTCAAATAGAGTCTGTGTTGGACTATATTTGATTTTTAGCCTTTTCACTGTCTTTTATCTCCTCACAATTACATAAAATTGCTCACTTATCCAGTTATGCACAGTGTAGAAGTGAAATTTCATTCCATTCCCAGAAACCATTTTATTTAATGGTTCTATAAGAAACATTCATTCTTGACTATGAAGAGGCTGTATAAAGTTATCTTTTTCCAAGGGAATAAGTTTGTCCTTGAAGAAACAGCATGCACAGAAATTCAGAGTTAAAAAGAGCCTAGATATTATCTGGTCTCAACACCAAACATTGAGGTTTCCCTTCACGGCTTCCCTAAATGCTGGTCATTCAGCTTTTGGAGAAGAGTCTCCAGTGAAGGTGAACCTATTACCTTCACTATTGCGTATCCCATTCATTGGTAAATACTTATCATTTCCTTTCTGAAATCATCCAGTGGTCCCCAACCTTTCTGGCACAGGGACCGTTTTCATGGAAAATAATTTTTCCATGAAATCGGGGAAAGGGTTGGTTTCAGGTTGATTCAAGCATATTACATTTATTATGTACTTTATTTCTATTATTATTACATTGTAATATATAATGAAATAATTATACAATTCACCATAGGTTGGGGACCCCTGATATATAACACATATATACAGTTATGTACCACCTAATGACATTTCAGTCACTGAAAGACTACATATACAACAGTGTTCCTATAAGATTATGACCTAAGAGGGGTCTTCAAAAAGTTAATGCAAAATGCATATTATGCAAAAAATATGAAACTAAACTCATACTAACTGTTTATAATATGTCTGAACAAGATGTAGTTGGAGGCACTAAAAAGGATAAGACATCAGTTTGAAGAGACCCCCTATCAGAACAACGTGAATTCTGCTAAAATTAAAGCAAGAACAGCATCAAATTTATGGTGAAGCTTGAGTGAAAGAACAGTGAAATCATTGATGCTTTAAGAGAAGTTTAAGGGGGCAATGCCCCAAAGAAATGAGCAATTTACCAAGGGATAACTCATTTTAAAAAAGGGATGAGGCATCTTGAAGAGGAAGCTCACAGTGGCAGACCACACACATCAATCATGAGAAAAAAATTCATCTTGTTTGTACCCTAACGGAAGAGGACTGATGATTAACCACAGAAACAATAGACAACACCACTGACACCTCAATTGGTTCAGCTTATGTAATGCTGACTGAAAAATTAAAACTGAGCAAGTTTTCTACTCAATGGGTGCCAAAACTCTTGCACCCAGATCAGCTGCAGACAAGAGCAGAGCTTTCGGTGGAAATTTTAAACAAGTAGGATCAAGATCCTGAAGCATTTCTCTGGAGAAATGTAGCAGGAGATGAAATGTGGCCCTCTTTAAAACACCTTGCTCATAAATCCTAAACTTGCACTTATTTCTCTCTGAAACTGGTATTTTCTATGTTGGTTACAGAGTACAAACCTAAGAATCAGGTGCTCAGCCCTTTCCTTTATAAGAGAATCCCATTCGACTTAAACCCTCACTTTACTTTATGTAAGTAATTTCTCTTTCACCTCATGAAATAATTAACAATAGTTAAGATTCAATCCAATGGTTTAAGGAGCAGGGCAAGGACGAGGGCAAGGCCTGTGGTATGACTTAATGAAAGAGAATTTTTCTTCCTTAATAGTTCAATCAGTTACACTTGAACCTATTTTTCTTGGAAGAGCTAATGCCTTATTTCTAAAATATGTCTATTATGGATTCAAGTAAATCCTTCTAGATTTACCCAATGCACATATCTAGTACATAGCGTTAAATGGGAGATTCCTGGCTGCAGGGCCAGCAAATGCAGTGGAGAGACATGGCCCTGCCGCCTCTCTAGAACTCAATTTCCTTCCAGCTATAAAATGAGAGTCAAACCAAACGATCTTCAGGGTTCATTCCAGCTCTGAAGTTCTACAACTTGCTACTGTTTTCTAAAATAAAGATTGCATTTCCTTCCAGAGAATCTTCTGGGATTGCCTGTATCTGTTTTAGAAAGACTGGGGGTGGGTGGGGACCAATTTTTAATGACTGCAGGTATTTTACAAATGTGAAAGGTAAAGTGCTGGTACTGATAGCTGGGTTTGAAATCTTGAGCAAATAAATGCGTAATTAGAGGTTTCCAGCATCCATGCAGTGCATTCGTTTGGTCTTTCATGCTTCGAGGGGCTAATAGAACCTAATGCTTCCTTTGAAATCAGTGGAAACTCTAAACGCAGCTAAAGCATGTGCCAGCTTATTACCAATAAAAAATGGGATCAATTTTCATCCCAACAGTGAGAAATTAATCAAACAGGCCTATCTTTTAAACAGCATATAAACCATTTAATACTTAGGGTCCTAGGCTATGTGCATAGTTTTGGGAAAGGGTTAAAGTGTTAAAGGTTTAAAGTTAAAGCTTTGAAATACATCATTTGTATGCATGAGAATGTAGTTATTTAAACAATGTATTGATGGATCCATTGGATATTGCTCAAGGGGAAAAAGCCTTGTACTCACTTAACTTGCTTCCAAATAAAATTTTATAATTTCATTTTCACAAATTTTATTATTTTAATTAACGTATAATCACGTACATGATTGTGTTTGTGACAATGATGACTTACATTTTAAGACACAAAATGGTTTTACAACGTGTTCATGGCTTCCTGGTTTGAACCTGACACCTCTGGATTTACTTAACTTCCTAAAAAAAAGAGACAGCACTGTAATATGGAGCTAGATATTACTGAAAAAGTCAACTAGTAGCAGTAAATGTCAAAATTCACCTTAAAATGGCATCTCTAATTATAAATTGACACTAGCAAAGCATTGGCAGTTTCCATGATATTACATGCTTTACAAGATCCTGCAGCTGCCAGCCAAATCTCCTTTTCTCTTCTGCATTTGCTTTTCCTTCATGACATTTAATCAGTCAACAATATGAATGCTGGTGTTCTCCTAAGCCACCCCACAGCTTAAAAATCCTGACTACTTCATGTTCTCTTGAAAGTGGGGCGAGCAGGTCTTTCAGAATGAGATGTGTCCTTATCAATCACAGCAGCAGCAAGGAAATTGGCGTTTGCAGAGGTGAAGCTGGTTCATCCACCGGGAAGGGAAAAGCTGTTTCGGATTAAAATGGCGGCAAAACAATTTCAGGCAGCTGCAGAGCCTTCTGAAAACTGGAAAGATTGGGTTTCCACAGTATGGGCAACAAAGCAGAGACTACTTAAATTTATGGAAAGCAGACAGGAGGACAACTTCAGGTTAGTCTGAAAAAGGCATCTGGAGAGCTCTTATATAGAGAAAATCACCCATACTGAATCATACTGGGGGAGTGAATAGGGGAAAAGCCTGACTCTGGAAGCTGCATTTATAGAGAAATAAAGGCAGTGAAGATAAAACCTTAGCCTCAACAAAAGCCTGCCTGGATATATGCACAGCTGGGTGTACCCTCTGCAGGCACCACTAAGTGGTTCTGCTCTTCTTTTGAGTTCCTTCCACTGTTTGTCTCTCCCTGAAATCCTCCCCCTCAATATACTCTACAGCTTTGTTACTTAAAGTGTGGTCAGAGGATGAGTAGCATTGGCATCTCCTAGGAGCTTATTAGAAATGCAGAATCAGAGCCCCAGCTCAGATCTATGAAAAGAGAATACCATTTTTCCAAGATCTGCAGGTGATTCACGTGTGCATTAAAATTGGAGACGCCCTGCTCGACAATATACGCAACATGCTGTCTGAAAGATTTTACAGTTGTATATCAAGACACAGGCATATAGAGGTAAGTATCCATCATTTACCCATTCTTCCAACAAATAGTCACCAGACACAACTGAGTACCTCACAGGCCCTATTCTCAAGGAGTTAGCACGTTGCTAGCAGTTACTGAACTCTTTTCTGTTCTCTGCCTTGTGTGAGGCTACAAAGATGAATAAGACATTGTCCCTGCTCTTAATGAGGTCATAGATATATATTAGGAAATTATTAATGCAAAAATGTGTTACAGTTTAGTGATAAAAACATGTACTTGGCACTGGGGTTAGGGGAGAGTGAGCAGGGGATGAATGTAAGGAAGGTGGTAATCAAGTTTTATAGAAATGGAAAGCTTTTTACAAAGGTAAGCTGAGTCTCAGGAAAAAAAAATGAATCAGCTTCTTTTCTTTTTTCCAGGTGGACCACGGGGCACTGGGGGCAGGATGATGGTTGGAGTGGAAGGAAGGTGTACAAGGCAGAGGAGGAACTTTAACTAAGACTCAAGGGCAAGAATCTGGTTGGGCTATTCCGATAATTGTAAATAGTTCCATATGGCTGGATTACAGATTTTGAGGAGGGTGGATTGGGGTCTGGTGGTCAGAGATAAGGCTGGAGAGCTTGACAGGGGCCAGAATTAAAAGGTTTTTTAGCCTAAGCACTTTGGGATTGATCCTCCAGAGCAGCGTAAGAAGTCATTGAAGGGTTTTAAGTAAGGCAATAACAGGGCCATGTTTGTGTTTAACGGCATCACTCTGGGGGACGTTCGGGGAACGGTGATTAACCAGTTTGGCTGAAGCATAAAGTACATAGAGAAAAATAATGGCAGATAAGGCTGGAAATGTAACTTTGGATGCAGATCATAGATGACACTGACTGCCATGTTTTGTGCCTAGTAGGCAGGGGGGAGCTGCTGAAGATTTCTGAGCAGAAGAGAATGTTTTAGGTGGGGAAGATACTAACGACAGAAGGCCAGTTAGAAGGTTATTGCAATAATTTAGGCAAGAGGTAATAAGAACCTGATGACTCCGAGAATAGAAATTAAGGGATAGATTCAAGAAGCAGGTGCATAATTATAAACATAGTTTCATTACTCATTTTAGGATGGCACAATTTTACACATAAATCAGATCTTTATAAATGTCTCCATTTTTACATCCTAATATAGCATTTACTTCTGTACCAATCATGGGGTGAGATGCTCTGGGTCACCCAGGAGAAAAAAAGCCCCTGTTGATTTAGCCTCAGGTCCATATCTCAGTTCCACATGGAGGCAGCTGCATGCCTCAAGGTCACCCAAACCCAGAGTAGGAATCTTGTTGCAGAATTGTTCTGTAGTTGCCTCTTTTGGTTGTTTCACAACCCTGAAAACGTTTCTAGGGAGACTCTTGGTTATTCTTTATTCATTGTCAAGAAAATAGCCTTCCGTTTTCCCGTCTCCAGCCCCTTTTCTACTCCCACGTTTTTTTTTCTTTTTTTCATATATCAGAAGCACTGATTCCACTAGGTGGTAAGGAGATCAGAGTCACATTTCCAGTGCTCACTTTCCTTGAAACAAACAGTTGTAGGGTAGGTACAACTTGATTGCACTTAATGTATCTCAACGACTGCCAGGGTGGTTTTGGCATGATTTGGGTCTATGGAGCTTTCTTGCTGGTGTGAGGTTATTCTGAATTTCTTCAGAAAGCTCTTAAATCTTTTAGTTTCACATCATAGAATATTTATAATTCTGGGTCAAGCATCATGCTTTGCCTGACTTCCAAAATATAGAATTCCAAATGGCCATCTACTCCTCTAAAAATACATATGTATTAAAAGAAAGATAGGAAGAAGCACTGTATATCTGTTTCTTGTACGTCAATTTGCCCCATGTGGCGGTTTGCCTTTTGGCACTGGATGGCTCTATTCTTCCTAATTCAAGACCCAACAGGCCTAGAGAGTGATTAGATACATTCGTGCTGTAATATTAGCACTTACAAAAATCCCACTGTTCTTATCTGAGCTTTTCATTTTTGTTAAGATGTTCAGCCAGAATGGAAGCTGCCCACACAAAGCTTGTATAAAAATTATACTTGCTCAATAATATTCATATCTCCACCCACTTTTGAGTGGAACAGAACAAGCATTAAGATATGCATGTACACATTTGCATAAAAATATACCATACACAAATTCAGGTCTGCATGCCCAATTCCAAATGCATATAACCATAGAAATGCGCATTAGAAAAAACATAAACTCTCAGTGTCCAGAAGCTTTCCTCTCCAGATAGTGATTTTTTTTTTCCTAAAAGGAAAGGATAATAATAGCCTTAATTTATAGAGTACCTTTTCTCATTCTCTTCCCTTTGTAAGAAATAGGAGTGGGTTATTTTATGGGTAACTTAAAAAGGCGCAAATACTTTTTTCCTTAACATATAGATTAAGGCTACAGTCCCCAACCCCTGGGCCACGGACCAGTACCCATCTGTGGCCTGTTAGTAACCCGGCTGCATGGAACGAGGTGAACAGCCAGTGAGCGAGCAAAGCTTCATCTCTATTTACAGCCGCTCCCCATCACTGGCATCGTGGCATAAGCTCTGCCTCCTGTCACATCAGCAGTGGTATTAGATTCTCCTAGGAGTGGGAACCCTAATATAAACTGCACATGGGAGGGATCTAGGTTGCAGGCTCCTTATGAGAATCTGATGCCTGATGGTCTATGGTGGAGCTGAGGCGGTGATGCTAGTGCTGGGGAGCGGTTGCAAATACAGATTATCATTAGCAGAGAGGTTTGACTGCACAACAAATAAAATGCACTTGAATCATCCCAAAACCATCCCAACCATCCCAACCCATGGAAAAATTGTTTTCCATGAAACTGACCCCTGGTGCCAAAAAAGTTAGGGACCGCTGCATTAAGGCAAAATGTCCCAGAAGACTAGTTCTTCATGAAAATTAGAGGATGAAGTGAAATTTTCCAATATAGTCTTTCTTTCATGATAGTCTTTCCTTCTCTCAATTACCTCAATTCTTTGCCAGCCGCATAGCTTAGAGACCTCTACTGCAAAAATCTCCCAGCTAACTCTCTTCATGTCCCATCTCATAGTATGGAAAATTTCAATTAACAAAACACAGGCTTGTACAATCTCACCCAGTCCTCACAATGGTCTCAAATAATAATTTTGTAAGCTCATAGAGCAGATATTGTTGGACCCGCTTAGCAAACATATCATTCACCTTTAAGAGTGCTAGTTCCTTTTTCCCATTTACCTGTTGTAATTTTATTTCTTCCTGGTTTTGAACAATAGTTTCTTTCTTTTTCTAAATGAAAAGAAATGTAACTTTCTTTATGTAGCTCTTCAAGCTTTCAAAAAACATCTATTAGAATGTTTCATAAAATTAATTTCACTTGAAGAGAATCAGGTTTTGAGTATTGATTTTGCTGGCTGTACTTCTTAGTTTTAATTTCTTTATGTATTTTTTAAATTTTGTTTTTCAGACGCCTGTCCTCCTTTCTGCCACCTTGCCCCCTACCCTGGCTTTTGACAATACACCTGGATCCAATCTCCGCTTCTGCACAGAACACTGTTAGTCACTCGGCCAGTCAGAAACCGAGACTCTGGATCAGAGCTGGATAGTCCCCGGGCCTCAGTCCTGTAGATTATTATACTTGGGTTTCTGTTCCATTTTAGGTTCACTGAAATGTTTATCTGATTTTTGAACTTGGCCTTGTCTTTTAGATTTTCAGTCTTGCACTTCAGTTTCTCATTGCTACGTATTGTGAACTTACAGGGCCATCTCGATATGAAGTTTGTGGTATCCTCATTTTATAGACAGAAATGAACTGGAAATGATTTATTAGCTTGCCCCAAGTTACAAAGCTAATCAACGGTACAGTGTAGACTCTGATTCGAGTCTTTTATTTGGCTCTGATAATCAAAATTTATTTCATTTTACAGAGCGCTGTCAACAAACTGTTGATCAGCTGTGGTAAAGAAAGCATATGACGAAGAGTCAGAGACCTGCATTCAAGCTCTGACTCTGCCAGTTATTAGTTCCTCTTGGCTTCCGTTTGCTTATTGTATAACAGCAATACCGTCATGCATCACTTAACGTATGAGGATATGTTCTGAGAGATGTGTCATTAGGCAATTTTTTCCATTATGTAAACATCATTGAGTGCACTTACATAAACCAAGATGACATATATTTTTTTATTTATATATATTTTTTCCTTATGGAAAACCGAATATTCTAGCACCATTACTGAATACCAATCATTTCCCCTGCTTGATCTGCAATACCGGTATCAAGTGTCATCTGTCAGGTTTCTTTATATATCCCATTATAATATTATGGGGCCACCATCATTGACCAAGACATCGTTATGTAATGCATGATTGTATTACCAAACATCGTGGGATGTTGTCATGAGTTCAACGCGTGTGAGAACTTTAAAAAAAATGCAAAGTACTACATAAGTGTGGAGGTTTTAATAGCTAAAAGACTTGTATTTTTAAAGATATATAAGTAATATGTGTTTATTTATGAGAAATAATAAAATACAGATATAAGAATGAAGGAAAGAAATCACTTGTAATATGTTAGCTTTGTATTCTTACAGATTTACTTCAATACATTGTTGTGTTTTTTTTTTTTAAGTAGCAACTGAACTGAGCACTCACTTGCCAAAATTTAATCTGTATCCATATATACAGTTATCAATCAAGAAAACTGGGTCCTGAAAGAATTTTGGGGAAGGATGTTGATACGAAATCAAGAAAGTAACATTAGGTTGTTTGCCAAATATAGTATTGGATCTATAGTTTGATTTGCCATGGTCTTTGTGTTTAAATCTCAAGGACAAAGCTTCCATTTAGATTAACCCTTTCAACAAACTATTAGTGAGTTATCTTCCAGACTTCATTGTTGCAAGCCACAAAATCCCCTTTAGCTATCTGGAGAAGAAATGTATTATTCTAGGTATCCGATAGTTCACAGAATCTCTGGGAGGGCCATAGGACCAATATCAGATGTTTCACAACCAGAAACAATGCATCCAAGGCTAAATCCAACAGAAAAAACACCCACTCACACTACTATTCTAGAAGAACTACACATTGGTTTCACCCACAAGAATCATTACCTACACTTAGATTTCACTAAAACTATCCCCAAAGAACCAGATATCTCTACCACCATGCTTGTCACATGTGGCTGCTGCCTTCTCAGCTCCCTTCTGCCTCTAAAGTTTGCTCAGGAGAACCGAATTCCAAGTAGAAAGGTAGCTTCAAGGGAATCTAGAAATAATGGGTTTTTCTTGGTTTTGTTTTAATTTTTCAGGCTCTATGATAGGAAGGTGAGATATAATGGAATTGGATGGGTAAATTAGTAAGCCAATCTGGAGTGTCTGCCACAGGTAGGTATGATAATTTCCTCCATTTTATAGCTGAGGAAACTGGGCCTTAGATATATTATGTTCTTTGATCAAGAATAAAGTTAGTGCAGGAGGAAGCCAGGATTTCAATCCAAGTATTCTGAACGACAATCAGTTTTTTAGCCAGTATGATATTTACTTGATAATTACTTGCTTACATGACTTCTCCCTATCAGAAGATGAGCTTCTGAGGAACAAGGATTCTTTCTGATTCAGTAAGTATTTTTCAATAGCAAATGCTGGGTGCCATTATTCCTTCCTTGATTCAAAACTTTTAATTGAATATCTACTATGTGACGGGCGCTCTTCTAGGGACCTAGGAATATGGTAGTGAACAAAATGTGCACAGTTCCTGAGCTCATGGAGATTAGCACTTAGTAGCAGAGTCATTAGGGGAAAACTTACATATTAATTAAACAAAACTGAAAAGATCCATGGAAGTAAGAGAGCACTTATAAATGGGGGAATTTAAGCTAGTTTTGGAGGGCAGGCAAAGAGAGTTTTCTTTAGGGAAGCAGCTTGAATCATAGAGACCTATAAAATGAGTAGGTGTCAGCCAGACTAAGGGACAGGTGCTGGGAAAAGAGTATTGTAGGCACATGGAATAGAGTATGAGAAAGCCCAGAGGTTGAAAGGAGGTCAGAGAATTGAAAGAAGTCCAGTGTGGCTGGATTATAGATGGTAAGGAAGAGACTGACCTTGGGATAAGGCTGAAGAGGTAGAAACTCAACAAACATTCATTGAATGAATAAATGTGTGCAATCACCAGTGTGATGACTCCTAAGCTTCCTTTTTATACTGAGAGTCTATGGTTCCAAAAAGAGCCATGATATGTCTGCATTTTTAAAAAGCAAAAGTGAGGCCAGAGTGGTAAACTGTCCTAAACTCATCGTGATATATGGACCATGGACATTAACACTTTAGAATAAAACAATTTTGTGGATGCTGTGGATTCTGCAACGAGGAAAGTAGAATGGACTCAGTTGGCTAACACCTCAGAGTAAAATGGGAAAGACTAACAGAATAATTTAGTACAATTAAAATTAAGCAGATGGTTCCTTTCTTCTCTTCTTTATATGACCTTCGAGATAACATTTTGTCTTGATGAATAAACAAAAATCTTCAGAACGTTGCCTAAACCTCTTTTTCAAAACAATGGGAAATGTACAAAATGCTTACATCAAGAATGCTAAAGTTTGTTCTTTAATATATTTTTAATCAAATACAAACAAATCCAACTGCCCTATTTCTGTCAAAAGAAAAATATGATTATATTCCAACTATTTACAGTAGGAAGAATCCTCAAAATTATTCAACCAATATCAAAAGTTTCAAACTAAGATAGGGAACTGGCAGGTACTGCTTTAGGTATGACTTTGGGCAATGCTGAAGCATTACCTGAGTCAGGAAGTCTCAACACAGAGTTTCAAATTAACCTGATCAAAACAGGATGCAGGCAGGGCAAGTTCCAACCAGTGAGAACCAAGACGGTGGAGAAATAGAGGGTGTCACCCTGATTCCAGGAAAACACCAACCTTTTCATGAATATTTCTCCCCTTGTTTAGCCTATAATAAAGCTGTTGCTTAAATAGAAAGGCCACAGGAACCTGGGGGCAAGTTCTTTTCTGCAGGGAGAACTTGCCTCTGTTCTGTCTGTGGAATAGATTTTCCATAGTTTTTGAATAAATCTCGCCATCACTTTATACTGTCGGCTTGCTCCTGAATTCTTTCCTGCATGAAGTCAAGGACCCATGTGGACTTCAAATGGCTGCCAGCATTGCGAATCACTTTTCTGTGTCAAAACCTTCCAAAGATTTACATTATTATATATTCCAAATGGTTAAAGGCATATATTATTAATAATTTACATGTATATCTTTTAAGTCTATTAATAAAATATATGACTGTTCAAACACATTCAGTGATGAGCAGGAACCACACTCAATGAAGGAAATTAAGGAGCCTTTTTGGACTCCTTGGGAATAGATCCAATATCCCATGATTTGCAATTGTTTTACAATAGATGGTTTATTTCTCTATGATTTGAAGTTTGTTTTCATAGACATATACTCAAAACCTCAAACACTGTCCTTGACATTCGTGAAACAGCCTAGTGTTACTTTTCTTTATCTCATCTGCTTCTCTCCCAGGTCAATGGGCAAAGCATGAGGCTTCCAGTGTAAGGCGAATCCCTTTATCCGTCCTCTCAGTCTCCTTCCCTTCTGCCTCTGCAGGGACTTTCACTTAATTATCACTCTCTTTTCAGCATCTGCAACCTTCTCCTCTCAACTAATGCTTTCCCCTCATCATATAGCCATGCTCAATTCTCCCTCCTGGTAAAAAATAATCAAAGACAAATAACAAAACAACCCCTCAAATATGTCTCCCTCCATCCATAATCCTCATCTTCTCTTTTTCTTTATATCCAGTATTTTTAAAGAGTTGTTGGTGTTCTGTGGCTTCTCTTTCTTCCTTCTCATTCACCTCCACTGCAGTCTGGCTTCTGCCCTTTTATGTTCCCATGAAACTGTTCCTGAAACCATCACCAGTGACCTCTTAATTGGTACACACATCAGATACTTTTCAGGTTGGGTTGATTTCTCAGTAGCATTTGATATTATAATCCAGAAATTTCTTGAAGCAGATGGAACCTCAAGGAGGAATAAGCCAGGTTCCCACAATCATCTGATGGAAGGGCACTCACCTAACACTCAAATTACTATGTGGGCAAGAAATGCACTTACATTGTGTTAAAACATTGGGATTTATGAAATTGTTACAGGACCTAGCATTATGTATTCTGACAAACACATGAATCTTATTAGGTCATTCCTGATCTGGTCTCCCTGATTAGCCTCAATTGTCATCTTTCTTCCCTGTGAACCCTATGCCCTAGCTACACAAACTTTGCATGTGTGTATACATATATGTGCTATTGTTCAAGCTACTCGTAATTCCTTTCTCCCTCTTATTTGTTGACACACTCATTCTTTTATGTTTATTACAGTCTCAGAGAAAGTTTCCCTGTTCCTGACAAGCACAGGTATTCCATTGCACCTCATATACCCTCTATCATAACACTCATGCTATTGCATCATCATGGTTTTCTGTCTTCTATTGAACATTTTGAGGTCAGACACCGTGTATTTTCAACAGTTTTTCTACTACCTAGCATTATGTCTGGCACACAATAGCTTCTTAGGTTTTTGCAGACATAAATTATAAGAACTTAACAAAGCTATGCTTTGTTAAAATGAGGTTGAAATGATAAATGCTGGACCCTTACATGAAATTTTGTAAGAACATTAGGTTCCAACAAAGAAGGACACATTTGTGGTTTTATATGCTGTTTTCTATTAGTTAAACCCTAGCTATTAAAGATTTATAACTTTCTTAAAAATGAACTCTTGCCTACCACTGGTTTTAAAGATTACTTCTGGGCAACAACTACATGAACCATATATATCCTTTATATCTAACTTTCTTTGAGGTGATTTTCTATGCATAATAAGTTAATCTTTTCAAAATAGTATTTGCGTACGATCAGCCACGTTTTTTGTATTCCAAATGTATTAATATTTTAATTAGCTTTAAGCAATAGGAAAGAGATTTATTCAGTCTTCTGTGAAAGTGCTAATATGATTTTAAAAACAACTAAGAGCACTAATTTTGTTGTCAATTTCATATCCTTATAATTACCTCTCAAATAAGCCGCATTTTCCTCATGGTAATCACTGCTGTTTTCAAATGGCTTACAAAGAAGAAAAGCATTTAAGCTAATTCTTAGAACAGATGAAACTATTTATTTTGACATTTGTTGGCTGTGGACCATGTCCTTTCCAATTCTGAAAAAGACAACTTGAAAACTTCCATGTTTAGAACAAATAATTTTAATAACTTGAGAGGTGATTAATAATGGAATGTATTTTAGGTATCAGATAAGATCATCTTACTTCATCTTAACTCAAAGATTCTGGGTAGACCCATTGGTTGGAGTGTGGTCAAATTGTTCCTGTGCCAATTCCTCAGTAAAGGAGTCTGAACAATCAATGGGGAAGATCTAGGGACCTAAGAAATAACTCCTTTCTCCCCAGCCCAAGAATTATGAAGGGTCATTCTTTTAGACAAGGTCATACATATTAATTGGAAGGAAGACAAAGTAGTTTAGGAAGAGGACTGTAATGCAACAGATAGTTTACAGTGGTCTCCAACCTTTTTGGCACCATGTACCGTTTTCATGGAAGACAATTTTTCCAGGGAGTAGGGAAAGGGATATGGTTTCAGGATGATTCAAGCACATTACATTTATTGTGCACCTTTTTCTATTATTATTACATTGTAATATATAATGAAATAATTATACAACTCACCATAGGTTAGGGACCCCTGGTTGGAGGAACAATGGAAAGTGATGTTAGCATACTTTATGAGGCAGAGGTTCCAGTTGCTAAATACAGAGAACAGAGGAATATAAAGATTTTAAACTGTATCAGAAAGAATCATGGAACTTGAGGAGTATAAAGAACTTTAGAGATACATCATTTTAGTTCAACTCTTTCATTTTAAAGAGGAGGAAACTGATCTTTAAAAAGGTTAAATCACTTGACCCAGGTTGCACAGAGAGTTAGTGAAAATAATGTCTGTGGGTTCCTATGGTGGGGATGGGGAAGAACACAGAAGGAAAGAAAGGAAGTGGGTCTCTTTTCATTCTGATCCAGAAACGCAAATCCTTTCAAAGGGTAGACAGACCTTTTTTTAAAAAACAGCTGGCATCACCTGCAGAGCTGAACCAAATGCTGTGGTCAGTACCCAGGTTATGCTCTTTGTAAAATTTCCCTTTGTGCATATATAACCTTCATAAAATTAGTTCATGCTTGCTTTTAAATTATGTTGTACCTGTCCTAATCACTCCTAGGTGGAAATGTCCTAAGTGTTACATAGAGTTTGTAAAATTGGACTACTGGCATTATTTTTAGGATCATTCTGCCTCACTTAGCTTGTAGAACATTTTTCTGCTACTAACTTGGATATTTCATGCTACATAATTCAATTTTAATTTTTATCCTAATTTTATTCTAATTTTTATCCTATTCAATTTTCTTTACCATGTGTTTATTTCAAGAGAAAGTCACCACAGTGTTGATTGGGGGTATCACATAAATTTCACAAATTTACTTTGACTCACTTTTCATCTGTATTTTTCTTGATATCATTCCCTGCTAGAACAATTTAACTCTTTCTTTAAAAACCTAGCCACCCCTCTAAATGCAGCATGCATTCTCTCTCTCTCTCTCACACACACATATATACACATAATCATCAAAGCAATTTTCCAAAATGGAGAGGCAAGAAGCATGTGAGAAGTCTAGAGAAGGCCAGGAGTCATAGATGTGCACAAGCCAACTTAAAATCTGGTATAAAGACATCAGTGAGAATGGCAGAGTAGGGCCCTCCAAGAGAAACAAGACAAATCCTGGCAAAACTGTTAGAATCACCCTTATTGGAACACTGGAAAATAGTCAAAGGTTTGCAGCAACCAAATGAATCCTTAATCAAGAAAAGGTGACTGAAACCCAGTAGGAGAGATTTGTGGTGTTTTAATTTACTCTTGCCCATCTCCTCCATTTCTGACTCAACAGTGGCCTGAGGCCAGTAGCCTGTCCCCCCAGTATGGGCCCTGGTGCCAGAAGAAACAGAGTAGGTCTTGTTCTCAAAGAATTGTGGTTGCCTGTTTCCACCTATGGGGTGGCTCCCTGAAGGACAAACACAAAGGACTTGCCTTTATTTTGCCTAACTCAGAATTCCCTCAGGGCACAAAAGTGGCTATACTGAGGAAGTCTGTCAAAAAGATTTAAAGGAAAATGAACCAGCTACTACCACCTGAGACAAAGACTGAGAATGAATACAAACAATAAACAAACCAAAAAACTTGGAAGGGAAGGCTGGGAGGTAAGATGCTTGGGGAATAAGGTCTTTGACAAGCTTCTACATATTTCTGGGTATCTAGAAGGCCATACACGTGTCCAGGGCAGGGCACATGATCAGAAATAACCCTAAGAAGACCCTAACTCTCAACTTTGGTTAAACTTCAGACTCTGTGAAACAGAAAGTGAAGCTAATGGCAGATTTGTAAACCGCTCAATTGAGTGCTGAAGGTCTGTCCCAATACACACACACAACCTGATTGCAAAGACTGGGAGAATCTTGATTTTCTCCAGGTGTTTAAGGAAATCTCTGTCAAATCATTAGCTGACTGCTAGGTAAATAGAACACAGATTTCAGTGACAACATATGAAAAAGAGGCCGGGCGCAGTGGCTCACGCCTGTAACCCTAACACTCTGGGAGGCCGAGGCGGGCGGATTGTTCAAGCTCAGGAGTTCGAGACCAGCCTAAGCAAGACCGAGACCCTGTCTCTACTAAAAATAGAAAGAAGTTAGCTGGACAACTAAATGTGTGTGTGTGTGTGTGTGTGTGTGTGTATATATATATGTAAAATTAGCCGCGTGTGGTGGCGCATGCCTGTAGTCCCAGCTACTTGGGAGGCTGAGGCAGGAGGATCGCTTGAGCCCGGGAGTTTGAGTTTGCTGTGAGCTAGGCTGATGCCATGGCACTCTAGCCCAGGCAATAGAGTGAGAATTTGTTTCAAAAAAAAGAAAAAGAAAAGGAATACAGTCATTTAAAAAGTAGTTCATAAAAGTACTAAACAAACAAGTATAACATAAAACAAACAGCAAGAACAAAACCTGAGGAGGGGGGAACTGATTTCCAGTTACCTTAATATAATATTTAAAATATCCAGTTTTATGAGATTCTTTATGTTGGGAAAAATTTAACCCAACCTCAGGCCAAATTCAAATCTCACTATCATAGAATGAGTTTCTGAAAAACAAGAAAAAAATTGAAATGTTATTTAAAAATTATTTTGCCAAAAAATATGAATGTTAATTTTCTTAGGTTCAGTATTA
>CAUYSK010006608.1:0-15238 GCA_963575035.1 Avahi laniger
CAGGAACACTCCTACACTGCTGGTGGGACTGCAAATTAGTGTAACCTCTGTGGAAAAGAATTTGGAGATACCTCAGAGAGCTAAAAATAGAAATCCCATTCGATCCAGCAATAGCGCTATTAGGCATCTACCCAAAAGAGCTTTAAGTGTAGTTTTTAAATATGTCATACAATATATTTTTTTCTCTGATGAATGAAGAAATTGATAAAGACAAATTTTTGGCAATATAGCCATTTATTATCCTTATCCATAAAATCTATGATACATATTTCAAAATATACTTTATTTTTTGACCAGTTTTAGGTTCAAAACACAACTGAGTGAAAGTACAGGCATACCTAGTTTTATTACACTTCACCTTATTGTGCTTCACAGATATTGCATTTTTTTTTAACAAATTGAAGGTTTGTAACAACTCTGCATTGAGCAAATTTATCAGTGCCATTTTTCCAACAGCATGTGCTCACTTCATGTCTCCGTGTCACATTTTGGTAACTCTTCCAATATTTCAAACCTTTTCAATATTATTGTATATTGTATGGTAATCTGTGATCAGTGATCTTTGATGTTACTATTCTAATTTTTCCACAGTGAATTTAATCAATCCATGTTGTCTGTGCTGTAACTGCTCCTGTCACTGATCATTCTCCTGTCTCCCTCCCTCTCCTCAGTCCTCCACATTCCCTGACACAATATTGAAATTAGACCAATTAATAATTCTACAGTGGCCTTTATATGCTCACAAGAAAGGAAGAGTTGCACATCTTTCACTTTAAATCAAAAGCTAGAAATGATTATGCTTAGTGAGGAAGGCATGTTAAAAGCTAAGATAGGCTGAAAGCCAGGCCTCTTATGCCAAATAGCCAAGTTGTGAATGCAAAGGAACAGTTCTTGATGGAAAATGAAAGTGCTACTTCAGGGAACACATGAATGATAAGAAAGTGAAACAGCTTGAGTGCTGATAAGGAAAAAGTTTTAGTGGTCTGGATAGAAGATCAAACCAGTCACAACATTCCCTCAAGCCAAAGCCTAATCCAGAGTGAGGGCATAACTCTCTTCAATTCTGTGAAGGTTGAGAAGATGAGAAAGCTACAGAAGAAAAGTTTAAAACTGGTAGAGGCTGCTTCATAACGTTTAAGTAAAAAAAAAAAAAAAATCTCCGTAACATAAAAGCATAAGGTTAAGCAGCAAGTGCTGATATAAAAGCTGCAGCAAGTCATCCAGAAAATCTAGCTACGATAACTAATGAATGTGGCTACACTAAACTGCATGATTTCAATGTAGACAAAACAGCATTCTACTGGAAGAAGATGCTTCCTAGGACTTTCATAGATAAAGAAGAGAAGTCAATGCCTGGCTTCAAAGCATAGGCTGACTCTCTTATTAGGGGCTAATTCAACTGGTGATTTTAAGTAGAGCTAATGTTCATTTACCATTCTGAAAATCCTATAGCCCTTAAGGATTATGCTAAATCTACTCTTCCTATGCTCTTTAAATGAAACAACAAAGCCTGGACACAACACATCTGTTTACACCATGGTTTATGTTTATGTTTACTGAATTTTTTATTTTTTTTGAGACAGTCTCACTCTGTTGCCTGGGCTAGAGTGCCATGGCATCAGCCTACCTCACAGCAACTTCAGATGCCTGAGTTCAAGTGATCCTCCTGCCTCAGCCTCATGAGTAGCTGGGACTACAGCCATGCACCATCACGCCTGGCTAATTTTTTTTTCTATTTTTAGTTGCCCATCTAATTTATTTTTATTTTTAGTAGAGACAGGGCCTCGCTCTTGCTCAGGCTGGTCTCGAACTCCTGACCTCAAGTGATCATCCCTCTTTGGCCTCCCAGAGTGCTAGGATTACAGGAGTGAGCCAACACACCTGGCCCTAGGTTTACTGAACATATTAAGCCCACTGTTGAG
This sequence comes from Avahi laniger, assembly GCA_963575035.1. Taxonomy (NCBI): domain Eukaryota; kingdom Metazoa; phylum Chordata; class Mammalia; order Primates; family Indriidae; genus Avahi; species Avahi laniger. The sequence goes on from CAUYSK010006608.1 coordinate 1,923, forward strand.
ACCTACTACTCATTACAGAAAAGATTTCTTTCAAAATATTACTGCTCATTGACAATGCTCCTAGTCATCTGAGAGCTCTTATGGAGATGTACAAGGAAATTAATGTTGTTTTCATGTCTGCTAACACAACATCCATTCTGCAACCCAAGGAGTCATTTCCACTTTTAAGTCTTCTTATTTAATAAATACATTTTGTAAGGCTTAGCTACCAGAGATAGTTGATTCTTCTGATCGATCTGAGCAAAGTAAATTAAAAATCTTCTGGAAAAGATTTGCCATTCTAGATGCCATTAAGAACACTTTTGATTCATAGGAGGAGGTCGAAATGTCATTAACAGGAGTTTGAAAGAAGTTCATTCTAATCCTCATGGATGACTTTGAGGGATTCAAACCAGACAATTCATGTGCCTTCGTTTCCATTTATTGTAGTTGCCTGAAATGAACCGGAAATATCTCTGAGATATTACTCTCGTAGTTCCCATAAAACACATGAATTCCCCTCCCCACAGCCTCTCCCACCATTTATATGCACTATAAGAATGGTATACTTTTTACAATTGATCAACTCACATTAACACATCATTATCACCCAAAGTCCATAGTTTACATTATGGTTCACTCTTGGTGTTCTATAGTCTATGGGTTTTGAGAAATGTATAACACGTATGTCCACCAGTATAGTACCATGCAGAATAGTTTCACTAACCTAAAAATCCTCTATGTTTCACCTATTCATCCCTCTTTCCCACCTAACCTCTGGCAATCACTGATATTTTTACTATCTTCATAGTTTTTCCTTTTCAAAATGTCATATAGTTGGAATCATACAGTATGTAACCTCTTCTTTTATGATACTTAGTAATTGTGGTTAAGGTTCCTCTATGCCTTTTCATGGCTTGATAGCTCATTTCTAACCCTAAATGATATCTCATTGTCTGGGAATACTAAAGTTTATCTATTCACCTACTGAGGGATATCTGGGTTGCTTTCAAGTTTTGGCAATTACGAATAAAGGAGCTCTAGACACCTGTGTTTAGGTTTTTGTGTGAACATGTTTTCCAATCATTTGGGTAAAAACCAAAGAGCACAATTGCTGGATTGTATGGTAAGAGTATGTTTGGTTTTGTAAGGAAGTGCCAAATTGTCCAAAATGACTATACCATTTTGCATTCCACCAGCAATGAATGAGAGTTCCTATTGCTCCACATCCTCACCAGCATTTCATGTTGTGTTTTGGATTTTTGCCGTTCTAGTAAGTATGTAGTGGTAGCTCATTGCTGTTTTAATTTGCATTTTCCCGATGACATATGATGTAGAGCATCTTTTTGCTAATTTGCCATTCTGTATGTCTTCTTTGGTGAGTTGTCTATCAAGATCTTTTGCCAATTTTTTAATTTGTTTGTTTATTTCCTTATTGTTGACAGAATCTTGTGCCTACTATCCATTTCTTGACAAATCAGCTTGACATGGTGTATATTTAGTGGCTGCAAATTTTAAAATCACAATTTACTCTATTTCATTCAGTACTGACTCAGGATCTGCAGGCTTGTTATTTACTACTAAAAGTTTTCTGTGGCTAAAACTGTTAGTGCACTGTCTTTCAGATACAACTTTTCTTGTTCACTCAACAAAATCTTCATTGCTGTCCATGTTCATATAGCCAATACTTCCCACACCAGCTCTCTCAAACTACATCATAAATCTTAAAAGTGATTATTAGTTATTTTAGTCGGCTCCAGATGTGATGACAAAATATCATGGACTGGGTAGAATAAACAACAGAAATTTATTTTCTCACAATTCTGGACGCTGGCAGTCCAAAATCAGGATCCCAAAATGATTGGGTTATGATGAAGCCTCTCCTCTTGGCTTACCAACTATTGTCTTCTTATTATGTCCTCACATGAAAGGGTAGGGATCAGAGAGTAGGAAGGAGATATCTCTTCTTATTATTATTAGGTCACAGTCGTACAGGATTAAGGCCCCACCTATGACCTCATTTAACCTTAATTATCTTCAAAAGACCCCTATCTCCAGATTGTCACATTGGGGGTTAGGGCTTCAACATACGAATTTTGGGGACACGCAATTCAGTCCACAGCATTAATACAAATAAAATGTATTCAATTTTGGCATGGGCATAGGTTTTTATCAATAAACAACAAGACAAATGGTTGAGGCCTTCTTTCTCACATATATCAAGACCTGATTTATACTCCAAACTCAACAAATTTATCAATTGTAAAGCTAGTTCACAGACCTAGAAAGGGATACATTTTACACATTGTATGCCTTAGATATTGTGCCACAAGAACAAATATCTACCATCAAAGAATTTTGCCAACTACTTGTACTGCTTTTTCTCTGAAAACATTTGCCTTTAACTTTTTTGACCGATTTGATATGCTTCTCAGCATTAGTAATAATTTTTGCTATGAGGACTGCAACCTTGAAAGATGCCCTACAGTTTGGGCTCTTTTCTGTGTTTAGTGACAAGTATTACCAACTTTATAATGACAGTAATTACTTTTTGCTTATTGTGAAAAAATCTGCTTATTAGGTCACTGTATGGTGTTAGAAAATGGCTTCAAGGGCTTTGTGCTGTTACTCAACTGCAAACAATAGGCAGGAAGTAGGAGTAAATGTATCAAGAATTCAGTAACATTCAAATTTTAGATATTTCTCTTTGCTATTTCATTTTAGCTGTTTGTACAAAATCATCAAATTTATAAAATCATTTGTCTTTGTATATCCAGGTTCGTATCTGCATATTATATTCACAGTGAACTTGTGTTCATCTTTTGCATATATTTTATTATTCTGACTTATAGTATTTTATGCAATTTTCATTTTAAGCCTTATATATAATATAAAATTACATATATGTAATATGTACAATGCAAAATTAATTCAGTTTTTATTCTTTTAAAAAATTTTATTGATATATAATATTCATACATTTTTATGGGATACATGAGGGATTTTGTTACATGCATAGAATGTGTAATAATCAAGTCAGTGCACTTACCATATCCAGTCCCTCTAGTATTATCATTTCTATAAGTGTAGAACATTTCAAATCCTCCCTTCTAGCTATTTTGAAATGTACAATATATTGTTGTTAACTATAGTAATCCTACTCTGCTACCGAACATTGGAACTTATTCCTTATTCCTTCTACTAACTGTACCCATTAACCAACCTCTTTTCATCCCCCACACCCCCACACTCCTTTCCCAGCCACTGGTAACTATCATTATATTCTCTACTTCCATGAGATCAACTTTTTAACTTCCATTTATGAGTGAGAACATGCAGTGTTTGTTTTTCTCTTCCTAGTTTGTTTCACTTAACATAATGACTCTTGTTCCATCCATGTTGCGGCAAATGACAGAATTTCATTTTTTATGGCCATATAGTATTCCATTGTGTGTACATACCACATTTTTCCTTATGCAGGTTTGGATCCTTCCTGCTATTCAGGCTCTTTTTGGTTCAATACAAATTTTAGATTTGATTTTTTTCCTTCTGTGAAAAATGACATTGGTATTTTGATAGAGATTGCATCGAATCTGTAAATTGCTTTTGGTAGTATGGTCATTTCAACAATATTAATTCTTCCAATCCATGAACAAGGGATGTCTTTCCATTTCTTTGTGTCTCTTGCAATTCCTTTCATTGGTGTTTTGTAGATTTCCTTGTAGAGGTCTTTCACTTCCGTGGTTAAATTTATTTCTAGGTATTTTGTTGTTTTTGTAGTTATAGCACCTGTTCTTTGATTTGTGGAAAACCACCACACTACTAATTTCAGGTCAGTGACTTTCACATGAAGTGTTAAAAATATGCAATTGACTAGGTTTACAGGTAAGCTTGGAGAGGAGCTATAAGAGATTGGTATCTTGAAGATACAGAAATATAAGCCACATCTCCAAAGTTTCACCATTTCTGAGTTTGAAGTGTTGTTGAATTCAGTTTGATAGTATTTTATTGAGGATTTTTGCATCTATATTCAGAAGACATTGGTCTGTAGTTTTCTTTTTTTGTTTTGTCCTTTCCTCACTTCCTGGCTTTGGTATCAAGCTGATACTGGCTTCATAGAATGAATTGGGATGATTCCCTCCTTGATTTTATGGAATAATTTCTGCTGTACGGGTACCAGCTCTTCTTTGTAGATCTGGAAAAATTTGGCTGTGAATCCATCTGATTTGGTGCTTTTTTTTGTTGGAAGACTTTTATTACTGTTTCAATCTCGCTTCTCATTATTGGCCTATTCAGTTCTAGTTCATCCTGATTGACTCCTGGGATGTCATGTCTTTCCAGGAATTTGTCCATTTCCTTTACATTTTCGAGTTTATATGCATAGGGATTTTCGTAGTATTTATAGATGGTATTTTGTATTTCTGTAGGATCAGCTGTAATATCTCCTTTTTCATTTCTGACTGAGTTTCTTTGGGTCCTTTCTCTTCTATTCCTGGTTAATCTAGCAAGAGTTTGTCAATTTTGTTTATCTTTTCAAAGAATCAACTTTTTGTTTCATTGATCCTTTGCATTATTTTTTTATTTTCCATTTCACTTAGTTCTGCTTTGACCTTAGTTATTTATTTTCTTCTTCTGGATTTGGGTTTGGTTTGTTCTTCCTCTTCTAGTTTTTTGAGATGTATCATTAGATTGTAAAATTGTGATCTTTCTGCCTTTTTGATGTAGCCCCTTTACCAACTTTAAAATTTCAATATAATGGTATCATTTTGGAACCTGTACATATTATCTTTATGCCTCAGCTGAAATGGTGACAAAAAGAACACCATTTTAACATCCTGTGAGGTTTGTATGGGTTAATATGAAGAAAGACTTGTTGGTTATTGGGTAAAAGAAATTTATTTTGGTGGTTGGAGGGAGGTAAAATGGATTGGGAGGGGACTATGCAGATGTCAGGGATCCTCCCCAGTGTAGTACTCATTTGATGTCATATGGTTAAAGGAATTAGCTTTTTATTTTTCATGAGAGAACTGGTGAAGTTCCTGGCAAGAAATAATATCTAGAGGATGAGTTCATGAGACTGTTTAGAGAGATTTGCGAAACAAATAGGTACAATATGAACCCAAATGGCAAAGCATGTCTTAGGTTTAGGGAGGAGGCTCTTCTACCTAGCTCTGAATGGAAGTGACAAATGTGTTGGGAATATATATAAAAAATCTTTCTTAGGATGGAGACTACTTTGTGTCATCATGGGTAGTGACAGTGGCTAACTTTTCCAAGTGGTTTTAATTGTATAAAAATGGGATTATAAGCGTCATACATGATATATGGCAGTGACCATTATATGGTATTCAGATTTACCTTTAGGTATTCCCAGAAATAACTAAGCCAAATTTTACATGGGACTAATTTTTGATAGTCAAAATACTGAGTCTCATCTATGTATATCTGTCAGGCTTTGGATAGGGAAACAGAAATTATTCCATATTCTGATTATGAAGACTTTTAATATAGGAAATTAGAGGCTCTTATAACTGTTGTCTAGGCTAAAGAATTAGAAGTCAGAGAATACAATCTCAATTTGAGTGCCAACGCAGATTTCACCTAGAAACTTCTGGGAACTTAAGAACCCCTGGGAACTTTCTACTGACTATCTCAATTTGCAGAACCAACTCAAGTGATTAGCAAGAATTGACTACCATCTGTCTCAACTACAGTGTAGTGGGTAATTCATAGGAGACTGTCAGAAACTGCTGCAAATCATATAACTGCCATATGCCCACTTATCTACCTGCAAACATCTCTTTCAGTCTTGCCTTTTGAATATCATAAGAAGGTCTCTCATTGGCAGATGCTAACCCAGAATCACTTAGGGAAGAAGATCCTGGGAAATTCAGTTACACACAATCTTAGCAGGGTGTTGGGATGATGTTGAGTTAACAAAAGACAGTCTGGTGCTAATAAATCTGTCAGCCAGACACTCCCTAAAAGTTTCACACAACTAACTAATCAGGATCATACAGATGCTGTTTGCAATGGTGTGCATCAATACTAGAGTTGTTGCCGGTGACCCATACAGTACTCAAGCAAGTGGACATGATTGGTTGCTGTATGCCCATTTGGGGGTAACTACTTTGTAGATACCTGTTCTAATCATGTCTGATTTCAAAATGAACACTACAGCTCTATCAATATAATCCCCTAGATGTGGAATTGACGGGTTGATACTCTTATAAATTACCCACAGGTGACTGAATGAATTTAGGAAATATGGGGACAAGCCATATATAGTTGAGCTTATACCTTGTAATGGTCAATTTTAAGTGTCAATTTGGCTGGATTAAGAAATACCTAGAGAACTGGGAAGGCATTATTTTTGTGTATGTCTGTGAGGATGTTACTAGGGGAGATTAACATGTGACACTGACTAGACTAAGTGGGAAATATTCAGCCTCAATGTGGGCAGGTACCAGTCAATTGGCTGGAAGCTTGGGTAGAACAAAAGCAGAGGAAAAGTATACTGGTGTCTCTTTCTCTTGGATCTTGGATACAGTCTTCATCTCTTGCCCTTGGACATCAGAACTCCAGACTCTCTGACCTTTGGACTCCAGGACTTACACCAGTGGCCCCCTGGGTTTGTAGGCTTTTGAACTTAGACTGAGCCATACTACTGGCATCCCAGGATCTCTAGCCTGCAGACAGCCTGGTGTGGGACTGCTTAGTTTCCATAAGCACGAGAGCCAATTTCCCCAATAAACAACCTCTCATATATATGTGTGTGTAAATATATATATGTGTGTGTGTATATACACACACATTCTATTGCTTCTGTCTCTCTGGAGAACCCTGACTAATACATACCCGATTACACTCAAGTAACCAGCACCAATAATTCTCCTTTAAGTCTTCCTGAAACTTCAAATGCTGTTAAACTGTGCTCTATTTGTTAACAAAAGTAGGGACAAATGTAAATCCAACTTTGTATGAAACCAACAGATAGGCATTTTACTTACTGCTGGTAGAGGCCACAGGGCCAGGAGTGACCATTAGACAAGAGAAGAGTTGTGCCATTGAACTATTGTCTCTCAGCTCCAAACACATTGTTCTACAATATTTTGCTAGGGCTAAGTCTCTATAAACCACATTTCTGATTTTCTAGCTATGACCATAGTACACAAGGATTATCTGACAATATAGTTAAATAGTTAAAGTATCTGAATGTGTGAAAATTTTAGGGAGAGTGTCTGGTTGACAGATTTATTAGTCAGGGAGACAGAAATGAGTAGGTAAATATAGAATTGAACCTTGAGTTAAATCTTATAAATTCCATATAGAAACTTTTCATTCCTGACCTATTGATCACAGGCAGGGACTTTGGGGTCAAGGTGCCAGAAGGGGTCTTTCTCAGACTTGAGACCCTTTGATTATCTATAATTAGGAAATGGATATTAGCAGCTTCATGGATTGAATTCAAAATTCCTGCAGCCTTGTATGCTTACATTGAAAGATATGATGGAGCCAGAAAAGGCTCATAATGTGATAACTTGTTATTAATTCTGAATGTCACCAATTTTATATCCCAGTTGAGCTGAATAGCCCATGCATGGATCATTAAGGATGACCTAGAGAAGGAGCCAGCTCAGTAACATGGAGCCAATTTTGTAAAAAGACAAGCCAATTTGGAAATAAAATAGCCTTCCTTCTGTCTGTCCAAGCTTTGAAACCTAGGACTATGTTCTAGGCTACAATTAATAGAACTAACCACAGTTGGTGCAAAAGATTAACTTCTAAAGCTATTTCTATAAGATATATTGCAACCTGGCAATGAAGACAAGACTTTTCTGGGTGCAGTGTCCTATCTACTAATCAATTTGTTGTGACAATTTTGATGTCAATTATATATACAGGTTAAGAGGAGCTAGGATAACTTGGGGGTCAGAAGAAGAATGGTTATGGATAACAGGAAGTTTGTATTTTTAAAAATGTTTTGGGGCTATTATTGTTGTAGGAAATGAATATGTAATTGTGGTCACCACATCACTCATTGTTAGAACCGTCCAGGTCATAAAAGAGTATTAAATGCAAAACAGTGGACTTTTTAGGACCTTGGAAACTGGGTGCAGGGACACTTCTCAGGGATGCTTAGAAACTGGTCGAAACGGGTGCTACCTTCCCAAGATGATGTGACTTTGATGATACAAAATTTGGTTAGGTTAAAAGAGAGCTTGACATTTGCAAACATTATCTTGAATGAAAGGGTTATGTGCAGAAATTACATGTGTAAATATCCATGAGGGACACTGGAGACTAAGCATGTATATGTGCATGCGTGCCTGTGCCTGTGCGTGGTCTCCTACTACAAGTCCTTTCAGCCTCCACGGAGGACTGCTTTTACTATAGATCATGACTTTCAATCAATAATTTCTGTATAGTTTTTGATAGTTAATATTTTTTTCTTAGTTTTGATGATGACAGTGAAAGACAAGGAATATACACAAGGAAGAAACAAGGCTGAAAAAAAAACACTCGAAAGTTGAAATTTAACCAGAGACAGATACAGAATGCTAAATTGTAGACACAGTGAGTGAGTAAATAAGTTGATGAGGAGAATGACTGGAAGAGAATGATCACTTGGAGTGTGTGGGAGAGAAAATGGGTCATGGAGTCAAGAAGGAAAGATGAGTGAAACCTGGTAATTAGGTCCAGCAAATACGAACTCTGGGGCAAAGAATGTGTAATCAATAGAGGACCCCCAGGATGCCAGTTGTGTTGTATTCTTTTGAATGTGTATCATCCAGAAGAAAAGCTTTTTTAAGTTTAAATTTTTGAAAATTTTGAAGTGACCCACAGCACTCAATCAATGTATCTGTCCTTCAATTTAGCAACCATAATTGTCTGGCACAAAATAAGTACTAAATAAATGTTACCTACTAGTATTGTTTATTATTATTATTATTATTATTTGTTGAAGGAAGAGAATAAAGAGGAGGAAAGTCATCTAAGGCCACACAGTGACTGGCAGGGAGCTTTCAATTGCAAACTTCATCATTAACATCTGAGTTGAAATGTTTCCATGTCCTCTTTCTACCAGTTTTTGGAATAAGGTACAGATTTGTTAATAAGGTGCTTAAGTTTATTTTTAATGAGGATTCAACAATTCCTCAATCATCATATGCTTTAAATACTCTGGTCTACTTGATAATTCTCAAACATAAACTTTATATCATCTCCCTATCTTTGTCATTTTTTCCCTTTATTGTAGTATCTTACCCTGTCATTTTATATATCTGTCAAATTGCTCTTTATCCTTTAAAACATAGCTGTCTTAGTCAGAGATTGTTTAGATACAGCAACAGAGATCAACTTAAGCTAGATTTTATGGAAACTGTGAATTTAATGGGAGGACAGGCAAGGCTATCAAACAGAACCTAAAGGCAAGAAATGTACTCAAATCTCGGGAGAACTAGAGTCTGAAATTAGAAAATAGCCTGGGATCAAAACCCTTTTCCTTTCTCACCCTCTGTTTTTCTTTAGAACTAAATGTCATTTTCTTCTCTTCCCTTCAATGTCTGCTTCATTCTTGACTATCTGAATTTGGGTTCTGTTTGTCCATGTACATGGTGGAAAATAGCTACTGTAGGCTTTGCATCCTTTCAGTTTAATTAATAACAGAATGGCCTAGAACTTTTATTTCCTAATTACAATTTTGTTTTTGAAAAATAGCCAAAGTTTGGGCCAAGCTTCTACTCCTGTAAGATCAACACTGGCTGGGAGAAGTGTGGCTATTTATTCAAACATGTTTTCAGGGCCCCCTTTGATAGAAAGAAAAGGATACAGGTTGGGGTGAGTGTATGCAGGTCAGGAAGCTGACATTTATCTGCTCTTTAAAGTATATTTAAACTTCTGCCAGGTAAGATTCATTACTCCCCTTTGTGATTCTGTGGAGTTTATCATATCGTAATATTGTTAATTATAAAGAATAGACACAAATATCCTCATTAGAGTGTAAGCACATGAAAGATAATGGATTGTGTAATTTATCTTTATATTTATAGTACTTAATAGTGGTACTTAATAGCCCTCAAGGAGTTCCTTCTAATAGGGGAAAGCCAAGAATAATAATTTCAATACAAGGAAATATTTTCTAAGGGAAACCAGTGTTATAGAAATTCAAGAGAACTAGAACTCATTTTTGATATGAATGATATGAGTGATCAAGAAGTTTTCATGAATAAAGCAGTATTTGACTTGTACCTTGAAGGATATGTCATTTTTGCCAGGTGGAGAAGTTAAGAAAAAGGCATTTATAGCTGTGAAAAAAACAAGTGAAATCTGAAAGTAGGGAAATAAGTAAGATGTATGCATGGAAATATAATATGGGATTCAATAAAATTGTGTGGTTGTTCAGACTCCATACAAGGGATGAATGGAAGGTGAGGTGATACATATAATTAATATAAATTTAAAAAGCTTTCACTGAAACATCATTATATTGTGTTTTTGTGTCATATTTTGCAAGATGACATTCAAATAAAAAGATACATTTAAATAAAATGGTTGCTTGTGGAATAAAAGTGAAAGTTAGGATAAAAGAAAATAATAAATATGTAGATAGTAGTCTAAATTGTATTACTTTGTTTTTCTTTTTGCCTAGGGAAACATATTTTATAACAGCTCCTTTATTGGAAAAATTCACTAATAAATTATATTTATTATATCATAAGATCAAAAATTTATATTTTAGCCTTATCAGAATGAAAATAAATGAGAACAAGGAAAGGCTATTTATTTTGAGCTTGCTATCACAAGGGAGGTAGCCACTATCACTTCTTTGGAAGAGACTCAAGGCAAGCAGAGAAGTAGCAAAGCCTTAAGTGTGCCCTAAATGGAGGGTATTGGTATGGGGAAGATGTAGGTGGGATAACTAGAAGCAGGGCATCCTGTGTGATTGATTTGGGGGACATATAGAGATTTCTCTGTTTGGTCCTAAATTGAAAATGGCTCCCAAACTGGGGAAACTGTCAGTTATTAAGCAAGTCCTGGGCATTTTGGGCCACTTGTTACAGGGTTATTGTTTGGCTTCCTGGACCACTTACTATAAGTACAGGTCTGATTTTGTACATATCTGACTTGTATATTTTTAGGTTAGAATCCTGAACTAACTATTGAGGATAATGAAAGTTGGCTTCTGGACTGGTTTCTGCAGATATGGGTCAGAGTTGTATTTTTATACATGGTTTGCCATTGTTCATTTGTATATTCAGTTTCTCATCTACAAAAATAATATTAAATGCTTGAAAGTACAAATGAAGTTTTTATCTATACAGATCCCTTATGAAAGACTACACTCAGCTCTTATTTATTATAAATATGTGGAACAAATTAAATATACATACAGTTATAAATAAGAAAAACAAGAGACCCTTATCTACTATCCCAAATTTTCCTAGGCTTAAAAACTTCAGGGCATAACAATATCATGGCAGTAATAACAATGGTTATTTGTCTCCTATCTCCATACTCTCGTGAAACATTTATAGTTATTCTCCAGGGATTTCAATATTAGATCAATTACCTACAGGCTTCTGATTGGTGCCATTGTTTACTATTACCTCCTTTCCACACACAAGTTCACCTTTTTACTGGAGCAAGTTCTTGCCATATTATTTCTTTTGTTCCATAGCAAACCCTTTAATTTATATTTAGAATAGATTTCTAAAAAGCCTTTTTTTATGTATTCAGTCATACTCAGGCCAGTGTGTATTCCATTTTCTTCTGAAGCTGGGATTTGTGCTCTATATAAATAAAATATGCACCACCATATCAGTGTAAATGAAATATATTATTCTGCTTTTGTCACTGACAACTCTTTCTTGAAATAGCTTGACTTTTATTTCTGGAATCCTTTTGATTTTCCTCTTACATATCTATTTCACTTCTTCATCATGAATAGGTTGCCTGGTCTTTGTCTTTTTCTTTGTCATCTGTGGTTTTCAAGTTCTGTCCTTAGAAGTCTTCTGTTCTTTAACTCACAGTCCTTAAATGATCTCCTATTCAATCTGGTGGCTTCAGTGACCATTTATTTACCAATTGTCAAATATATGTCTCTTACAGGTTGCACATATGTATCTCCAGCTACCTATTGGTATATTGGATATAGCTACCTATTGGATATAGTTCCTTGAGGGTGGAATAATCTAGGTTATTATTCTTTTTTGGTTTTCACCCAGAGAAAGAAAACACCAAAATGAGGATCCATGTGGAAATGAAAATATGACACTGGTTTTAGACCATAGCTTTTTGGTAAATTCTAAATTTGAAAATGTGGCAAAGCTCCCATTCCTTTTTTCATTCTCCTGCCAACCTTATCCACTACACACACACACAGGGAGACACAGACACACAGACACACACAAACACACACACACACACACACACACACACACACACACACACACACACTCTTCTTACCCTCAGGCTAGAAGAGAAACTATACCTTTCTCATGTTCCCTGAAGCAAAGGAATATGAGAAAGAGAAAAGAGATCAATCTTCACTAAATTCTGATTTTTGGCCTCACTTTGTTAATTTAACTTAATTGATTCCAAACTCTCTCTAACTTGGCAAACAATATGTTATTTTTTACCACACAGAAAGAGATGTTTGAGGAAGAAGCAGAGGGGCAGAATAGTATTATTCTGATGTTTTATCTTTATTTTAGGGAAACATAAAGAAGGAGAATTAGATTTCTACCAGCACTCTCCAATTGAATGTCCTAAACGGACTTTGAATTCAACAAACAAAACTGCAGCCTTTCATTTTGCTGTCCAGTCTCAGGCTGCTTCTCCTCCTGGGCTCACTGACACAGTGAATACAGTCACTCACCATTTATTTAACTGAGAATGAAGAAAAGACAGAAATATGCAATTCTTACTTTTCTCTTCATATTTTCTTTCTTTTTTTATTTTATTTTATTTTTTTATTATTCCAAGGTATTGTGAGGGTACAAACATTCTAGTTACACTTTATGTCTTTGCCTCACCCAAATGCAGGTTAAAGGCATGACCTTCCCTCCCTTTAGTGCTCCCCGTGTCCTTTAGTTGTAGATTTGCCCCCCCATCCCCCTAATCCCTGGAGAGTATTTCTGCCATGTGATCACCTTAGTGTTGATCAGTTAGTACCAATTTGATGTCGAGTACAGATGGATCCCGTTCTTCTGCTCTTGTGGTGCCTCACTTTGGATGATGGGCCTAAGTTTAGTCCAGGAAAGTATAAGAGGTACTAGATCATCGTCATTTCTTATGATTGAGTAATATTCCATTGTAAACATATACCAAATTTT
>CAUYSK010006610.1:0-53636 GCA_963575035.1 Avahi laniger
TTAGGATTAACAGTACATAATAAGAACCAACCTCCTCGTCTGGAATATGTAGATAACATTATTATTATCTACGCAGGGCTAATTTGAAGAATAAATGAGAAAATGCCCACACGGTGCTCAGAATCTTGCTGCCGTGTGCCAAGCTACACATCCAGGTCAAGTATCATTATTTCAGAACAGCCAAATTGGCCCACTCGCTGAGTGTATGCATTTATATTTCAAATAATTTTTCTAAGTATATTAGTTTTCTTTGATCCTATTTTACCCAGATTTCACAATCAATTCTTACTTTTCATTATCTTGTTTTGCCTTCATTTTCCTACCCTTGTATCTGATGGGACCACCTTCCAGGAGATTTCCATAATCTGAAATTGCGACTCAGTAAGAGCCTTTTTGGAGGTTTCTCATGCTCATCTTACCCAGTTTATTGGTACTGTGTTCAACAGTGTGTGCATGTAGGTATATAAGATTGCACATGTGCCCTAATATTTACGTATATTTATAAATAAGTTTTCTTACTGTGCATATGCTTATTATATATAAATATATATAAATATGGTATATACACTATATATAATTGTGTTTATGTGTATCTATATATTTTCTATTACTTAACAGAGTACCTTTTATTTCTTACTATTGCTTTATTTTATATATGAACAGTATAATATTCTATTCTAATGTGCATGTGCATGTATCTACACGTGTATAGATCTCTATATAGAAGTCACTAGATCGCCTTTTTTAACATACAGAAATGAATTGATCTTCTGGAGAAACTCCCACTTGCAAATCTGTTTCTCCACTCTGCCAGTGTAAATAACCACCTACAATAACGTAGACCAAGCTCTCCTCTGACTCATGCAGAGTATATCTTCATTAAGTGTTTCCTTTCGTTTTTTTTCAAGCAACGTTTTACTTTATTCTGAGAAAGTTTTCATCAAACACAGCCCCTCCATGCACACTTTAAAGAAAAAAAAAGACCTGTAACTGTGAAAAATCTTAACCTATATAAGACTAAACATTTTTGTAGATATTTTTAAGATCTTTGCTTTGAGGCAAATGACTAAGACAAACCAGTTAAAAACATTCATTCAGACGCCCCACTAAATTCCAAAAAGAAATATTAGCCTTCTTATTTTCCATAAATTCCATCCCTTTTTGCTGATGTGATATGCAAGAATTCAATAAGAATCAAACATGTATTATAAATGTATGTTCAGAGATGTGAGAGATAAATACGTATGCACACACATATGTACAAATATACACATATGTACATCTGTGTTAGTACTTTAAGTTTCTGGCCCACTCGTTCTGACAACTTGCCTTGTCACTTGTGGTCCAGGCAGGATAACAAAAATTTCACTTTGTGCTTCCCAGGAGGATTTGACATAAGGGATTGATTAGACAGATTCTCAGCAGCTGAAAGCACCAGGAGAGATCACCGAGGTAGCAGAGACGACGTCCAAAGGGAGATGCTGCCATCACGAGGGCTTGGGCTCGGGCAGAGCTCAGAGGAGACAGCCTTGCTGGGCCACACACACACACACACACACACACACACACACACACATGAACAAATCTTTAAAAACATAGTTTCAAAGCTGCTTTTTATTATTTTGGAGGAATATGAGCGGAAATCCTACTATAAGTCCTTGGATGTATCTAGAATATAACTCAAAGATACCATGTAAGGTAACTTCAAGACAGGGGGATAAATTTCGCTCTCCCATTAATGAAAGAAATATATTTTGAAATGAGATGGTAGATTTTAATCTGTCTTCTTTTATAGCATTTTGCATTAAGAAATGTGTTAATATAATAATATTCTATCCAAAGGCAATACAGATTAATACTTGTCTGGAATGATTGACAGTTTGGATAACCCATATTATCCCCCAAAACTAAACTTTGATACATGCCTTTTCATAGACTAATTTTGAATTCAGGGAACATTAGGTTCGTTTTTCTCCAAAATCTGGCTTCTGAGAAAGGTAGTAACGGAGAGATGATTTGGCTAAATGTTTATTAGAGCCTCCAGCTATAAAGACAGAAGTGGTTCTCATGACTCTGTCCCTGAAAGTGTATAATCTATCATTTATTGATGAGGAGAGATTAAATTCAGTTTGCACACATCAGTTTTATAAAAGTATGAAGATTTTGCGTCACCAAAAACTTATTTTCTCATTTGCCAATTCTTCCTCCCATCAGTCCATTTCATTTACAAAGCATCACTCAATACCATCAAAACACAGGATGTTTCTATTTGTTAAAAAAAACTACTTAGCAATTAGCAAAAGAAAAAATGAAATGCAATTATGATCATTTGTTTCAATTTCAGAAATTTTTGACTGCTATCGCTAGGCTATCATTTATTATGTCTCTTTGCATTTGATTCTTATTGAGCTCTTGCATCTCATGTCAGCAAAAAGTGATGGAATTTCTGGAGTACAAGAAGACAAGTATTTCTTTTTGGAGTTTAGTCGGGCACCTGAATGCATGTTTTTAACTGGTTTGTCTTAGTCATTTGCCCCAAAGTAAAGATCTTAAAAATATCTATTAAATGTTTAGTTTTTGTATAGGTTAAGATTTTCCGCAATTACAGGTTTTTTTTTGTCTTTAGTGTGTGTGTGTTGGGGCTATGTTCAATGAAAACTTTCTCAGAAGAAAGTAAACTGTTGCTTGAAAAAAAATGAAAGAGACACTTGATGAAGATATACTCTGCATGAATCAGAGGAGAGCTTGGTCTATGTGATTGTATGTGGTTGTTTACACTGGCAGAGTGGAGAAACAGATTTGCAAGTGGGAGTTTCTCCAGAGGATCAATTCATTTTTATATTTTAAAACAGACGATCTACTGACTTCTATGTAGAGATCTGTAAATGCATATATTAGATGAACCCACATTTATATATGTACATATGCATGTATATGTTGGTCTTTTTCTCCCTATATTGCACATAAAGGTATTATCCCACATGGATATCATGCTCCCTTTATTTATGAATTAAATTTTTACGGTGCAACAAATAACGGGAAATAACATGAATGCAATTGCCACCTTGACCACAAGGACAGAAGCATAGGACATTGCTACGGGACTGGTTATCTGCCAAAAAAGTAGAGTTCCCCGTGACTAAAAGGTAGACTGCATTGAAATGATACTTTTCTGACATTTATTGTTAACTGGGTCATTTTCTTACAATTAAGGAGTATCCTAAATATGATGTCTTAGGTGAAAATCATAGCTCATGACGCTAATTCAAGCAACTGCGGAGTTCATGCGACTGGGAAGAGCCCTTGAGTTGTACTGAATTAAGATAAATGGCCAAACCGAAGTCCCTGCTTTCAGGATTTTCACAGCCGATGCCGTATTTGATCTGTGGAACAAAGAGGCTCTACCTCCTGCAGCAGAAACCGAAACCTAGTGCAGACATGAGATGGAAAAGGAGCAATTAGGGTTACTTACTATGAGGAAGAGCTCCAAGTGCAATGAACAAAAATTAAGGACCATTATTTCCAACTGGTTTTCGACTGAGAAGAGCGGTATTTGTTTTCAGAGCTGACGGGTACCCTGCATGGGTAGAGAAAAGCAGAGACGGGCGACATGTTGAATAAGCCGTTAAAGCATCAGTTGCGTAAAGTTATTTAAAGAGGCGATCACAATTATTTCTGGAATCTACAATTCTCCCTCTTCTCTTCCAGTTTTCTCAGGGCATTAGTGCTGGAGAGATACACACAGGAATTATGGAACGTGGCCATTATACTGTTCACAAGACCTGTAGCATCATAGGCCCTAAGCAAAGACACTGATTTAATTGTATATGTGGAAACAACCCAAGTGCCCATCAACGCATGAGTGGATTAATAAAATGTGGTATATGTACACCATGGAGTTCTTCTCAGCCACAAAAACAATGATGATCTAGCACCTCTTGTATTATCCTGGGTGGAGCTGGAGCCCATTCAAAGTGAAATAGCACAAGAATGGAAAAACAAGCACCACATGGACTCACCATCAAATTAGTATTAACTGATCAACACTTATGTGCATGCATGGAAATAACATTCATCGGAAATCAAGCAGGTGGGAGGGGGAGGAGGGGCTGGGTAAATTCACACCTAACGGGTACAATGCACACTATCTGGGGCATGGGCACACTTATAACTTTGAAACAAATGGTACAAAAGCAACTTGCGTAACCAAAACATTTGTACCCCCATAATATTCTGAACTTTAAAACAAAGTTTTCAAATTCAAAAGTTGGGAACAAAAGTTTTTCCACTTAACAGTATATCCTAAGAATTTCCCATAATATTATATCCTAAGCACCCATAATGCCCACTTTTAATGGTATCATGGTGTTCCTTGAGGAAACATGTGTATTTTCTTTAATGATTCCACAATTTAGATATCTAATTAATAGGGCTGCAATGAGAAAAAATAATTGTCTATGTGTGGCCTTAAGATATAAGACATCTGAGCTAATTCCCAGTGGTAGCTCAGACGACTCACAGCCTCTGCTAAATAGGAGTGGAAAATAGGAACGGCTGAATCTAAACAGACAAGCTTTGTAAAGGCACACCAGGCCAGCAGCCCCGAAACAGGGCGTGTATTAAAAAGGTGAATTCTTTCATTTTTCTTCACTTTTCACCCCACCTGCCCCAGACCATTCGTTAGTTAGAGGGCCCCACTCTCTAAGTCCCACTTGCAGGTGAGAGCTGGTACGCTTGTGATCTCACTCCATCTCAGAGCCCTGACTTCCTGATTTCACAATGGCACCTTACGATGACTGCATACATTTAAATCACACCTTTAAAAAATTTGAGATTGGACAGATTCAATTAACGATGCTCTCTTTTGTTTGGGTGGGCCTATTTTATAACCTTTTCTTCAGTTCTGACTTGTATGGACCTTCTGACATTCTCGTTAGCCTGGTCAGAGTACAGTTTCTACACACTAGATGGTTTACACATCTCCAACCTTCAGCGAAAGCAGAAATTTTAGCTGACTGGTCTTAAGTGTTTTGGATCGTGATCACATTATTGGATTAAAAAAAAACAACAATAAACCTAGATGTTCAAACAGGGATCTCTTAGTCCTTTATGCAGGAAAAAAAGAAAAAAAAACTGGGGGTGTATTCAATGATTTGATTTTTCTCACGCAAAGTAAAAATAACTACAACGATCATGCAAAAGAGACACGTGCTAAAGGCACAGCAAAAAAAAAAAAAATATATATATATATATAATAAAAACTAAAATGAAAGGCCAAAAACTTAAATTTGCTTTTGTTTCTGAACAGCAGTTCTGGAAAGAAATAGCAAAAATACAGGTGTCTGAATGGTGAAAATTACGGGTCCCTTGTGTCTGCCAGGGTCACAGAGTGGTCAGTGGGATTTCTCCACACTTCTCATTTTCTGGTCTCAGAGGTACCCTGCTGAACTCTGAAAGCACCAGGAGCAGCAACCAGCCGTTCTGTCTCTGAAGTGCCCCGAGACTGAATCAGTTCCTCTCATCTCTTCGTGACTGAGACTAACCACAATGATTTTCACTATAAACAGTGATGACTGATGTAAAATGAAATGAAGGGGAGAAGACATTTGCCTGTGATACTATAAATCTCAATTTAAAGAGCTTCATTATACGTAGTGAAAAGCAGCGATTAATACTGCCTAATTAAATATGCTTTGCATAGTGAGATACTTGGGTTTCATTGATTAACTGAATAAGAACTGAAAGTTTCTTAAACTTTTCCTATTTTTTTTTTATTTTGGTCACTTTCTCAGTAAAAATGTTTTCTGTTTAAGTTGGTGAGAAAAAAATGCTTAGTGGCAGAATCTTTGTGCATGGGGAAGACAAATCCTTTAAATAGGTTTTTAATTGTCAATATTCTATAATATAATCCTTATGATTCAATTTAAAATATCAGCCCAATATTGATGCAAAGATAGAAAGTATCCCTGCAAAGAGAAACAAATCTCAGAAATTGAACCCAGCAAACTGGCAAAACAGAGAACCTAGCCGTGTTGATTTTTGACAAGGATGTGGGGTAGCAGGAACTTTAAAAGAGCAAACTTATATCAAAATAATATTGGATGCAGAGAAAATTTACAAATATAACACAGAAGGCATCTGTGTACTTACACCCTGTTTTCCCTCTTGTTAAAAATCTGTGTAACTTTGGTACATTTATCAAAATGGGTGATAGAGTGAGATCCCATCTCTAAAAAGCTGAATGAAAATTTTAAAAAATAAAGTAAATAAAAAAATATTATACTGGACAGAGCTGGAGCCCATTCTACTAAGTATCACAAGAATGGAAAAAAAAGCACCACATGGACTCACCGTCAAATTGGTACTAATTGATCTACACTTATGTGCACATACAGTAGTAACATTCATCGGGTGTCGGGCAGGTGGGCGGGGTAGGAGGGGACAGGTATATTCACACCTAATGCGTGCAGTTGTGCACCACCTGGGCGACAGAAACGCTTGAAGCTCTGACTCGAGTGGGGCAAAGGCAATGTGTGTACCCTAAACATTTGAACCCCTGTGATATGCTGAAATTAAAAAAAGTTAAAAATTTAAAAATTAGCAATTTGTTTTATGACCAATTCTCTATGAGCAACCGTCACCCATATCCATCGACAGAACTTTTTCTACCTTCCCAAACCAAAACTCTGTCCCCATCAAATGCTCACTGCTCATTCCCAGTCTCCAGCTCCTGGCTACCTCCCTCCTACTTCCTGTCTCTATGAATCTCATTTGTCTAAGGGCCTCATATAAGTGAAATCATACAGAATTTGTGGTTTTGTGATTGCCTTGTTTCACTTACCCTAATGTTCCCAAGGTCCATCCATGTTGTAAAATGTGTCAGTATTTTCTTCCTTTTCATGGCTACATAGTATTCCACTGTATGTATAAGCCAGATTTTGTTTATCCATTCATCTGTCCACACTTCCAACTTTTGGCTACTGTGAATAGTGCTTGCTATACACATGGAAACATCTCTTGGATTCCCTGCTTTCAATTCTTTCGGATGTATACTCAGAAGTGAAATTGCTGGATCACATGAAAATTGTGTTTAATTTTTCATACTGTTTTCCACAGTGGTTGCACCATTTTACATTTCAAACAAAAGCAGACCAGGGTTCCAATTTCTGCACATCTTTGTCGACAATGGTTATATTCTATCTTTTTAACTGTGCCCATCCTTATGGGTGCACCATTCCTTCGATTTCTAAAGATATATATTGATTTTGTTGCAACTGTCTGCCGCCTCTCTCCCCGAAGTATGGGGTGTGCATGTGTGTGTGTATTTGGAACTTTCTGTAATGCCGAAGGAAAAAAAAATAGATTCTGGACTATTTATTACATAATCCATGAGGCAGCTGACTTGACCCTCTCCAGCTGTAGACACAGACAGTGATAATGTTTAACAATTTTACTCTCATTTCCATGTGGACCAGATCCATCTTTGGGGGGAGAAGTCCATAACAGATTAGAAATAATTCACATGTTTCTTTTGTCTGGGTAGCTGCTTGTTCTTCCTGCCAAGTTGTTATAAAAGTTTCTAGCCTAGAGCCTTCTTCGCTCAAGCAATTCAGAGCAGCTGGATAAAACTGTATCCCGTGAGGACAGATGTCATTAGAAATGCAAGGGCTTTCATCCAAACCTGGCTCTCATTCATTCTTTCATCAAATATTTAGTGAGTTTCTACAATATTCCAGTGGCTAGGCATAAAGAGAAGAGTGTCCAGCTGTGGAGCAGAATTAGAGCGAGACCCCACAGCCCTCCGGTGGGTGTGCAAATGCTGCCTTTTATCCCTTCAATCCCAAGAGAGATCTGTGTCAGTAACGGGTAAGACGCAGTGGAAATTAAAGGGCAGCCCTAATTTATAACTACCGCATGCAGAACTCAACTACAAAGCTAGCTGACTTGGAGAAAGGGGATTTGATGGGAGATCTGAGGGAGGAATTTTATGCCCTGTTTGGTTGAAATACTGAGACCGGTCAACTCTGGCACGCCTATGGAGACAAGGACAGAAAACAGGTAACGTGAAGGTGGTTATGGCCTCTGCCAGCTGATGGGTTCCCACGCTCAGCTACAAGGAACAATTTCCCAGCTTCTCACTCATCTCCCGGGCACCTGGTCCTTGCAAGGATTCAGGAGACAGATGGTAAAACGCCTCATACAGTAAAATCGAGCATTTACACACGAACCCAAGACTTTGGGCTCCTTTACAGGAGAAACCTCCTCACATTCGGCATTTAAATTACTCACACATCTTCCAGCCTTTCTACCAGATGTATAAGCAATTTCTATGAACTTTTTTTTAATCGTACCTGCAAGCAGTATTTGTATTTTTTGTGGATTTAATTTGCATTTTTGATAACCAGTGATTTTAAGCATCTTTTCATATCCTTAGACAGAGGTATGTCCCTAACAGCTAACAGAATATCAGAAGAAGATAATGGGTTCGACGTGCATGTGTGACATTTTACTAGGCCATAGTTAACTTTTTGGGCAGATTTAAAAAAGAAAACTATGCCCGTGTGAATATTTATAACAACTCTAACATATCCCTCACAGAAGTAGTCATTATCTTAAATGTGAACAGCCTAGCATTTTTAATAATTGTACTAAATATGAATATATCCATAAAAATTTTAGGTTTTATGATTTTAAAATCTGTAAAATTATGCATTTTCTTATGCATACTCTTCTTCAACTTAATTAAAGATTTTTGAGAAATAGTCACATTGATTCATGTACATATAGTTTATATTTTAAAAGTATCCATTCATTGGCCGAGTGTGGTGGCTCATGCCTGTAATCCTAGCACTCTGGGAGGCCGAGGCGGGAGGATTTGCTCGAGGTCAGGAGTTCGAGACCAGCCTGAGCAAGAGCGAGACCCCGTCTCCACTAAAGATAGAAAGAAATTAGCCGGACAACTAAAAATATAAGTAGAAAAAATTAGCCAGGAATGGTGGCGCATGCCTGTAGTCCCAGCTCCTCGGGAGGCTGAGGCAGGAGGATTGCTTGAGCCCAGGAGTTTGAGGTTGCTGTGAGCTAGGTTGATGCCAGGGCACTCTAGCCAGGGCAACACAGTGAGACTTTGTCTCAAAAAAAAAAAAAATTCATTCAGTATTGTATTATCAGACTACATGATACAATGTCAACTCTTTTATTGGTGGATATTTTGATTATTTTAATTGTATGTGTGTATGTGTGTGTAATAATTTTGATCTTATGTGTATTTTTTAATGCAATGTTACAACAAATATCCTAGCCAATTTCTCCTTGAGGCACTATGCTAGAAGGTCTCAGGGAATATATTAAAAGCAGAATAAAGGATTAGGAGGGTTATACTCATTTTCAACTTAATAGATAATGACAAGATTTTTTTGAATTATAAAATTCCACGCTCCCCTCAGAAATACATCAGGATTCCCAACTCCCCACATATTTGCCAACACCCAGGATTGTGAGATGTTAATTCTTGACACACTGACATGTAGGAAATAAAAAATCACTTTTATTTTCATTTGCAATTTTCTAATTTAGCAGTGACGTTAGCAATCTTGTTGTTTGTTTACTCGTGATTCTATCTTCTCAGTTGAAAAAAGAAGTTTACATATTTTGCATAATGTTCTATGGAAAAATCTGTATTTGTAATAAAAATATAGACAAGGGTCTGTGTATGCTTGTTGTAAATACATCAATGCACTGCCTGTCACGAAGGTTGCAAATAGATTGCTGAAAGGTGAAATTTGCCACTCCATTATGTCTTCGGTGTCATACTGACGATAAGCTACTATTCATAATAATTTATTGACTCTTTGCTTTACACTGATACACAATAAAAACTGCATAAATAAATTTATACATAATAAAACACCAAATATGTAACCTGAAGAGTTTGAAGACTGATCCCGCCCAGCAGTACTACGAAGAAGCAACCCAAGCTATAATGTGTCCCTCACTTCACAAACAAACCACCAGCACGACATCGTTTCTACTTCATCCGTCACTGACCACCGATTCCATAAAATCTCTCTTGCAACTTCATTTTCATTTTATTTATTTTTTCTGGGATGAAATGTTTCTTTTTTTATTTTTTTCTCATTGCTGAATTGAACATGTTCTACTTCTTTGAGGTTTTTACTCAAAATAATGTAGTACGCTTTCTTTGGGTTTTCTCAGTGTCTTGGGCAATGATCAGAACCGGGTTTAGAGCTATAAGCCGAAGGGCTGAACTCTAGAACAGTGGTACATTTCCATCTTGCAGACTTCTGAATGCACTTCTAAGGATACTACACTAACAAGCTTTCAGTTCAAAGAGTGTACATCTCTATGCAATTTACTTTCTCTGTTCATTAGTACCCTTCAACTAAAGGCAGACTACCTATCTCTTTTTTTGCAGTTTTATTTATTTATTCTTTTTTAAATTTTTATTTTTAATCATTATGGGTACATAATGGCAGATTATATATCTTCCACCACCCTGTATCTACCTGAATTCTTTTCCAGCTATACAGAAGCCTCCAAATGATACTTAAGTAGCCTCGTTTTAGGCTGTTGCATTTTTTCCTGTTGTTGCTGTATCAAATTTCCACCAATTTGGTTGCTCAGAACATTGTTCATTTATGAGCTTGCAGTTCTGTAGGTCAGAAATCCAACATGGGTCTCTCCAGGCAAAAATCAATGTCTTGGCGGGCTGTGTTCTTTTTTGGAGGCTCTTGGAAAGAATCTGTTTCCCAGGTAATTCAGGTTGTTGGCAGAATTCGGGTGCCTTGCAATTGTAGGGGTTGTTACAAAATACTAGCTCATATAAAAACCCCGTGGGGTTGGTGATCACATCTATTCTCACTGTGGCTTTGTTGCTTAGGAAGCTGTGCAAAACGTGTTTACTTCCAGGGATGAACGATGGTATCTTATGAAGGTGAGATCTGGGCAAATGATGAAACTCTACGCTAGCAAAAGATATCCAATCTCGGTTCAAATTTATCAACAGTGCTATATGCAGTCTTCATATTTTTTTAATTGAAAATCCACTTATTAAATAAGGAGATATATAGTCTCTTGTGAAAAGATGAATCCAGGTGTTTGACAGGAACGGATGGCAGGCGGTGAATTATCTCAGTCTGAAAGAGCCGCAGTTATTGTTAAAATAAAGACTGTCACGATTCTTCTTCTAAGTGAGCACCGTTTGACATTCACAAACTCAACAGAAACAAACATTTCTGAAGTGCATATTATCTCTGCATGTTATCTTCACAGACAGTGTCTATGAACTCTGCGACTGTGATGTTCCTGGAGTCACTCCCATCTCTGTAATATTCTTTCTACTTCCATTAAGGCTGTCTGCTCTGGTTATAATCATCGAACATGCCCTCAATGACTGGATCTCTGCCCGCCCTATTGCTGCCGTTGGTTCCCTTCTTTTACTGGACAAAATTATACTAAGATAGACAGATGATAGATATGTGGACAGATAGTACGTACATAGAGTGATAGATAAGTGATTGACACATAGATGGCTGATAGCAAAAGAGATTTACATAGAGGGAGGATACATGGAAGATAGATATTTATAACCCTTTTGACACGTAACATAATATTTAAAGAGTCCGAGGATGAGGACACAGACACACGAAGGGACGGGTGGCCCTTATTCTGCACACCATAGCTAATGGGGAAGTCACAGAGACACTTTTCTAGACACTCAGCGATTTGGATCTGACCGTGTGGATCGCCTCCCTAGCAGGCAGTGGTGGCAGCGGCATTCATAAAGTCACTGAAAGCTGCTTTGTAAAATACAAATGATGAAATAAGTGATTTGGGAGAGTCGGGGCATGTTTTCTTCAAAGTCGTGAGTACCCCATCTCCACTTTGAAAGGGAAGACAAGGAAAGGAACATCACACTCCTTAAGTGAGTTTGTGTCTTTTAAAAAAAAAAAGTAGTCAGGCCAGGCATGGTGGCTCATGCCTGTAATTCCAGCACTCTGGGAGGCCGAGGTGGGAGGATCACTTGAGCTCAGGAGTTCAAGACCAACCTGAGCAAGAGCGAGATCCCATCTCTACAAAAAATAGAAAAATTATCTGGGAATGGTGGTGCACGCCTGTAGTCCCAGCTACTCGGGAGGCTGAGGCAGGAGGATTGCTTGAGCCCAGCAGTTAGAGTGTGCAGTGAGCTATGATGACGCCACTGTACTCTACCCAGAGTGACAGAGTGAGATTCTGTCTCAAGGGAAAAAAAGAAAAGTGCACAGAAATGAACACTGGAATCATTCTTCAGGCAGCCAAGGAAAGAAAGATCATTTGACTGTTCCCTAGAAGAGAAAAAAACTGGGGAATAAAACTGGAACATGTTGAAAATTTGCTCAAGTTATGCATTAAAATTAAACATAGTGGGGAGGTATATGTCTTTAGTCTTTCTGCCTTCTTCCCCAAACACACACCAATCAAGGCTGAGAAAGAACGAGGAAGATGATGATTCTGAAGATAATTATCTACTTTCTGAAGGCTTCTAGGCCAAAACATCAAGTCCTTTGACGGAAACATTTGTCTTCAACCACCTCTACCCAGTCATTGCAAATCTGTCACTATACTAGAATCCTGTGCCATGTTTTGCACCTTTATTTACAAACAAATCTTGCACACATACATTTGGATATTACATAAATATCTTTAATATATTTTATCCAAAAATGAATCTAAAATCATCCAAAGAATTCCAAAAGTAAAAGAAGAGCATTATGGTTTATCCAAATATCGTAATACTCTTCTTTCTACATTTCTCAACACATGTCAGCCTCCCAAATGAATCTGGGTTCATCTCAGATTCATTTCTTTTTCCTTAAGTGAGGCTGTATATGACCTCTGTCCCTTCAAAAGCTCCGGAGACAGGTGACTTAAATGACACATTATAAGCATTTATTGAAAGAATGGCCAGAGCTTAGCTGTGCTCTTGGAACTTAAAAGATGAACAACAGATTTTTGTTGACTATATTTATAAATTAAGTAATAATTTTATTAACTCTGAACGATAGGATGACAATCCTTCAGGGGATGTTAGTTTCTGGACATTAAGCTAATAGCTTTATTTTATGGAAATATAAGGTTCTTTTTATTTTCAGAATCTTCTAAATTGAGGACAAATTGGTTCTACTTAGGTTAGCCCATCACTCTTGTTTAGGAAATCTCTGGATTCGGGCAAATGTCCCACACGATAATTACTGTTCTCTTCTACCTATAAAATAGTCTCAGTTTGAATGATAATTGGGTGGTCCATGTAATTATACTTCAAAGGGAAGAACTTTACTCTGAATATTGCATTGAATTTGCAGCATCAGTGCATGGATCGGAAGGGAAAGAGAATAGCATCGCTTGCATAGAAATTCACGTGTAACCTTGAACTTTAAAAAATGCCATAAAAACAATTGGATACAGATTATAAATCAGACTTCTTTACCAAGAATTATCTTCTGTGCAACATATACTTATTCTAATGCAGCCTTATTTTCCCTTTAGAGTATAATTTAAAGATTAATCGAATTCAATTTTATTGCATTTATCTTTGCAGTAAGTCAGTCATTTTATGGTCTGAGCTGAGTTTTCAAAAACTATTCAGAATGGTAATTCAGAACATTACCACTTTGCCATGGGTGTATTTCTGAGAGAGAATTTCTGCATCTGGCATTTGGAATATATTTTTTAAAAGTAATTGTTTTGCCTTGGGAGTAAGTGTTTAATGTTACTCTATTAACTGTATTAGAGACTCACTGAGTGGTAAAAATTGCAGTTCCTTCTTAAATTCATAGCTTTCATCAAACCATGAGCTCCTAGGAAAATGTCATATAAACCTAGTGGCATTAGAGTTAACTATCCCTAAAAAATCATTCTGTTTTTTTTCCCTGAAAATATTCTATAAATATGAATGGTTTACCAAAATGCCTTAGACTAATTTTAGAAAATTAACAATCGTGATATTTAAATTGGAGAGTAAAACATATTTAATAAGTTGGATTTTTTTGAGTGGTTCTGAATCCTTGTAAAAAGTTATAGCTTGAAAAGAACAACCTTATTTCCTGTTGATGTTTGATCTTCAAGGGATCAGTATGATAAATGTTGAATCAAATTCCAATAGTGTTGATTTTTTCTGGCTGCCTCTTGGGCTTCTGAATTTCATTTATTCGGTTGGAAACCCAGGTATGCATTTAAGCAATATTTATCCTGTGCCTACACAGTGTCAAGAACCAGTAAGGCCCTGGGAATGCAGCAATACTGCCTTTTGGAGTGCAATTCACGTGGGAAGACAGGCAATAAATGATAAACACATGTGCTATCATATCAAGTTTTCATAGGGTAGGCACTATAATAAAACAACTATGGGAGTAAGAAAAGGTCAGCAAATCACAGTCGAAGGGCCAAACATGGCTTTCCACCTGTTTTTGTAAATAAAGTTTTATGGAAACATAGCCACACTCAATCATGCATGTACTGTCTTTGGATACTTTTGCACTAAGACAGCAGAGTTAAGCATGTGTGAAGTAAAACACCTGACCCACATATCCTAAAATAGCTGCTATGTGACCGTTTGTAGAAACAGTTGCAGACCCTCAGCATAGAGATTTATGGATACTTCCATTTTATTATATGGTAAACAGAGGGACGCTAGGAGCCTGTGAATTTTCAGTAGCAAAGTCTTCCATTAAATATGAGAGAAATCCATGGATATACCTGGGGGAAGACATTTTTCTGCCCCAAAAATAACCAATATGTGATTTGTTTTGAGAATCAAAAGAAAAAAAATAATAATACAAAATAATAATAATACAAGGCATAACTCAGACTACTAGATATTGAAATGCAATGTGTGTCAGAGGTAGGGTGTCTACATTTTATTTCTTAGTTAAGGGTAGACCCATGAGTTTTTTCTTTAACTTTTTTTTTAAATTTTGAAATAATTTCAAAAGAAGTTGCAAAAGTAGGACAAACAGTCCCATATAATGTTTTATATGGACCTTCCACAATGGTGACACCTCAAATAGCCACAGTATGTTATCAAAGCCAGGAAATTGGGATTGGTACAATCCCAGTAATGAGACTACAGACCTTGTTCGGTTTTTATCATTTTTTACAATCCCACACTAAAGTGTTTTTGTTACTAGACACAGTATGTGCACTTTCAGATCATCAAGAACTGAAATCAAATTCCTAAAGCTTCCAGAAGGAAAACAAACATCAAATATATTTCAACTTTTCTCAAGACAGAACCCAAAGCAGAGACCTCTCCCTGTTAAACATAGCTTTCTTCAATAACAAGATAAAAATACAATAGGAAAGAACATGCCATAGAATAAATTGTATCTTTCAAGGAAGGCGCCAACACAAATTCAATGATGTCTCTGTTATATGGCAGCAGCTTTACTGTAAATTGTTAGCACATCATGAACATCTGAATATTCGTGTGCCTCAGAATCTCGGACCAACAGCACCAGGGTGGGCTTTTATTTGAGGGAGTAAAAATTACATTAGTGATGGTAAGAACTATATTCCAATAGACTTTAGAGGTATTCAGTAAAGTCCTGGAGAGAGGAAATCAAGAGTAAAATCGAGGTTAAAATCAATGTTTAATTTGCATGAAGACTGAATTGTCATGAAAGCTTAAAGTACATAATTAAGTGATGATGGGAATGAAAATAAAATTAAATCGCTACCTTCAAGTGCAAGAGAGTGTGCGTCTCCCCATGTTGAACATATTCTTCTAACAAATGCCCCGAAACTTCCTGAGGTGTGGTTTGAGGAAGAATACGTGCAAATCCAAAGCCAGTTTGAAACGCTGACGTGTCCTAAACACATTCATCCTACAGCACAGTAGCGTATCCGACTAAGCCAATTGTTTTAGCTGGACCCGATCAAAATGTGCTCATTCCCTTTAAGTTTTCAGCAGGAATGTGCATCCTTCCTCACATAAAGTTTATCTTGAAGATAATTAAAGATTATATTTCATTAAAGATTAGCTTAACTTAAAGGTTCAACACCTCAGTCAAATCTTTTGAGGGTGCAGAAGTCTCCCTATTTTGTAATTTTAACCAAAGTGAATGAACATTTTCACTCTCTCCAGGCAGAGACAGACAAAAATGAGACATTAGCAGAGAACTGTGTCGTGATTAAAATGCACAACTCTTCCCTGGGAGGCTGGTGTCTAATTGAACTGATGTTTAATTGAAATATATGCCTGAAACAAGGAAAACTGTGTGGCTGAAGCAAGGTTACTGTGTTTCCATGATGACGACAATGCCGGTGTTAAGACTAAAACAGAAATCATTAGAATTCATAAAATAAATGACAAAATATTAGAAGTATAGATGAAACGATAGTTATTTAAGAAAGGCCCACTGCAAGACTGACATGGATGTAACAATGGCAAAGGTAGGCAAAAACTGATACCTTTTTGAAATCATTCATGGCCTAACTTATATACAAAGATTTAATGGAAAGAAATTATATCTAATCACCCAAAAAGTATATTAATTTTGCACCTAAAGTTCTAAGGAGAAGGACACAGATAAATGAGCATGCAATAAAACGTTTTTACTATTATTTTTCTACTGTTATTGCTACAAACTGCTTGTGATTTTTAAAAACATGTGGTAGGAAAAAATAAGGTTTCTGTAAAAAGTAATTAAAACGATAGTTTCTTCATGTTCTCGAGACATCTATAGATACTGTGTTCCTTGACAGAGGCTCAAAGAATAAGCATATTCTATGTCTCTCTCTTAAAGAGTGTACTGATAGCCACACCTTCCCAACAGGGGCCTGGCTTGTTTTTGTTTTTGTTTTGTTTTTAATTTTTTTATTTCAGTATATTACAGGGGTACAAATGTTTAGGTTATGTGTATTGCGCTTGCCCCACCCGAGTCAGAGCTTCAAGCGTGTTCATTCCCCAGATGGTGCGCACCACACCCATTAGGTGTGAATATACCCATCCCTCCTCCCTCCCACCTGCCGACACCCGATGAATGTTGCTACTATATGTGCACGTAAGTGTTGATCAGCTAATACCAATTTGATGGTGAGTCCATGTGGTGCTTGTTTTTCCATTTATCTATCAAATACTATTTACTTATTTTTTGGCATATTTTCTATGTTTATGTGTGTGTGAAATGTTAAAATCGTACTTCCCATCATTTTGATTGTCTTCCAAATATATATTATATATATAATATATATTTCTTTCTTACCTGTTTGGAAGATTTTATAGTTTTGGTGGTATTTTTCTAAACTCATCTTAATGTTTTACGTCTTGGCTTCCCTTGACTAACTATCCATTTTACTTTATTTTATATATCTTATATTTTACTATACTACCTCCTCAAGGTATAAATATTGATAAATGAATGTCAGGTAAAAAAAAATCACAGTTTACTTTTCTCATTTTGCCTGGTTCACAGCAATAGAACTTTAATAAATACTCTGCTGTCCAGAAAGGTAAAACTTTAATTTGCACGTATCTGGATGCCTGGAGGTACTTTTCAAGTGTATAAAGTTGCCCGTGTATATTGGAGCTGCTGAAATTCTCTCTCCCTCTCTCTCCAACATGCTCACATAGACATTCACACATGTATCAGATCGAAGGGAGCACTATAAGGCATTGGCGCGCTTTAACTGGGAAGTTCCGGAACAGTTAGCCAGTGGTAGAACTGTACCAAAGTGACCAGCCCAGGCCTGCGGATTTTGTGGCCCTGGGGAAAGTTCCTGTTTTCTGGCTTGGCCTGCTGTCTGTGCAGGAATACTTTGTGAGTGATCACAACCGGCTCTGTTTTCCATCTTACCTAACTGAAAGTGATGCTCTCACAAGAGCAATGTATTATTCAGAAACAGGCAATGAAACTGTGAGTCTCAGCTCCGTCAAGATAGAGTCTTAAACGACATGCTACAAGGGCAACATACGTAACCTAAACATCTGTACCTCCATAATATGCTGAAATTAAAAAAAAATGCTAAAGATGGGTTTAATAATGACTTTTAGGCAAAATTTGTTCATTAATCTTCATAGACATCAGATATTCAGCTGAAACTCAAAGCATTCTTAAGATATTGTGTAATGGAATATTGCTGTTTTCTCATTGTTTAACCCAATGCTTGCATATATAATGCATAAAATAAATATTTGTTAGATCAACATTTAGAGGGCTAATGAGCTGCTTAACATAGTATGCTTGTTTTTATAAATAACAGAAAAATCAATTTTGTTATACAAATTATAACCACAAAACTATTTCAAAAATGTTTACTTTTAACTCAGTATTTTCCTTTAAAGCAACAATATTTCGTATAAGGGAGATTGCTCTTTTGTTGATTACAAAGTCACAGACCTTTTTTCTTTTTCTATGTAGCTATGCTATTAATGAAATAAAAAGTGAATATCATAATTAACCAAATATGTGTAAGATTGCCATAAATTCCATATTTATTTGAAGATTATTAGCATGATTCTTTTTGATGGTGGATGAAAACATTTGTGAATTCATAGATTCGACCTTCGATGTGTACATTTTCCAATTGTATTGATTTATATTATAAATTTCATGTGACTGGATAATGATCCAATGTCCGTGGCTATTGTCCTAATGAATGCCTGTTTGGGGTATTTTAATGACTTGTAATGAAAAAAGTAGACAAATTTAGAATGGCTGACAAATGCAAAAAAAAAAAAAAACACGTAAGAAGCTGTGGATTATGGTCCAGAGTCTACATGACCTTCAGAGAATCACTTTAAATGTGTGGTTTGACTTCACCTTGAGTAAACTAAGGAAATGGGGTATGTAACTTCTCTGATCCCTCTTGACATTTTTGCCCCAGTCATTATTTTTTACATAATGTGATTAAAGGCAAGGTCGATTTTTTTAGCAATTATTTTTAACTTTTTCCAAATGCATCTTTAAAGTAATTAGCTGGTAGAAACACAGCAATATGAAATATCTCAATCAGTAAAATGAATTTTGGCTTATTTAGATAAATAAAGTTATCTGTGTGGATGCTTTCATGGACTGTGATGGTCTATCAAGATCTTAATACTGGATAGTTCACTTCCAAGCCAAAGAAAACCGGAATGTCAACAGCAGAAATACGTAGCGGTTCCTCGTATCTGCATACAGCCTCAGCAACACAGTGTCAATAAGTTGGTCATTTTCAATTCCCCTCTCCAGCTCACCAAGGCTGTATTTTCCTCCAACAGTACCTACAAACTGATGTAGAGATGAATAAAATGTGAAGCATCAAAAGTTACAAGCTGAAACTATTTTTGTAGACAACCATTAACGTTGCTGTTTGCAAAAATAATGCTCATGAATAGAAAAGCCTTAGATGGGAAGGGTTTCATTCATCAATTATCTGCTTATTTATTTTGATATCATGCACCCAGACTCGATCAGCTTTATGTGTCTTGTGCCTTCAGGTGGGAAGTATCCGAGCAGACAGTGAGAAGTAAGCATAAAATCTGTGGCAAAAAGAATTAGTCTTGAACACATCCAGTTTAAATTCTAGGCTTATTGCTCGAGGTCTAGGAATAACTTGTTTAGCTACTTGCAGACTTCCAGTGGAGGGAAGGGAAGACAAAAAGATACAAATCACATTTACTCTACACATTTAATTAACTTGTGGACACATTCATTTAAAGTTCTGATGAAGAAGAGCCTTCCTTCATCTTGTTCAGGGCTTTATCTTCAGTGGCAAGAAACATGGTTGGTATTTAGCAGCCAAGAGGCATTTGCTGAAAAGTTGAATAGTTTCGGGTATTAAACTTATAACTGACCTCACTGTCCTACTCTGAGGGACATAATACAGTTTTATCCTCAATTGAGTGCTACCTGAAGGGCACAGTGGCACTTTTTTTCCTTATCCATGTTATTAACTAATTAAATGAGTGAAAGCGCTCTTGAAGCCACGCATGCAACATTTAATTACAGTCATTAATCAAACTCTAGTAATTGCAAGTGTGTTTAATAAACCTCAGATGCCAATCCCTGCACCCCAACTATGCTAAGCAGAGCAGCTCTGTGGTTTAGATTACAAGTTTGAAGAACATGACCCTCCCTCCCCAAAAAAAAGAGGAAGAAGAAAAAGAAAATAAAAATCCCCAATATTATCCCATTTGTTCACGATGCTACAGAGCTGAATGCAGAGAAAATCCGCAGGTCTGCACTTTTATGAATACAATTGCTTTCCCACTGAGTTCTGTCCCATTACAAAATGTGATGGATTCCGGTGCTGAATGTCACAGCACAGAGGTGGTTCTCATGTTTAATGGTCCAGATTGAAGCCTAATCTACTGGGGAAGTTGTTTCTGACACAGAAACATACATAGTCGGTTTCCTTTTGACTTCGGAATTCAGATTTTCAAACTCACTCCTTTGAAGGAGGTGTTTAGATTCCATCTGTACCAGCTGCTGCAGGAAAAATGATTTTTTTTCCTCTGGAAGCTGATTAGAAGTGTCATTTTTTCTCTGAGGAATATGTTAAATTTCTGTCAAGCAGAGTCACCCCATTCAATCCATTATCCCTGCAGATTTTCTGGCAGACAGGCGTGTGTGTGTGTGTGTGTGTGTGTGTGTGTGTGTGTGTGCGCGCCCGTGTAGAAAAGCAAAATATTTCATTACAGAATCCAGAGACTTCATGGTAATGTTTTCTGTAAAATGTGACATGTTTCATCGAAAACTGCATGACTCCCATCATATAGGAGCGATTTCCAGGAAGTTCCAAACAAGGCACTGATAATCTGTAATTTAAAAATCCTTTTTTGTCAATATTTGTGTGGGCTGCAATTACCACAACCATAAATTGCTTCATGAGACAAAATAAACTCGTGTCCTTATATTCTCTCTTCTAAAAGGAAAACTTTTAAAGAAACAGTGTTGTCGAGGATGTCTTTTAAAAATTAGAATGCCGTTAAGCCAATCAGGGCAGAGAAAAGAAGAAGAAAATAGCATTTTTGCTTCAATTTTATATTTAGTGTACACCATCAAAATGTGTCTATTTTATTTTTAGTTGTTTATACTGGCAATGCTATTTATTCCCAATGATGTTTTAAACCTACTTGGATATCTTGAGAAGAAAAATTTATTAGATAAAATTGAAAATATTTTTTTTCATACACTCACAGCATTGTTTCTGGTATGATTGGAGCAATACGTTAAAGTCATTTTTTTACATTGGATTAATTCACACCTTTCCTTGTCTTTGCATTACACCATTTATTGGAAAATTAACTGCTTATAGAAGAATCTTTATTGCGCTATACTCTGGGGTGAACTTCTGAAACCAGTGCTGTCCCGTAAAAACTTCTGAGATTAAAGGAAACTCCTATGCGTGCGCTGTCCAGTGTGGTAGTCGCCAGCCACGTGTGGGGACCGAACACTTGAAATGTGGAGAGTGTAACTCACACACTGAATTCATAATCGTTGTTAATTTTATATTTTTATTTTAATTTTTTTAAATTAAAAAAATGTTTAAATATGTTTGGGGATACAAGTTGAATGACATTACATGTATATATTGTATACTGGTAGAGTGTAGGTTTTTTCTATACCCAGTTAATTTTAGTTAAATTTAAATATCCATATATGACTAATGAGTACACCAAAGTCTTCCCAAAACCCTTCTCCATTTCCTTATTCAATGTTTTCCTTTCATTAGAATTCACTACTTCCCCGAGCCAAATAGAGCTCATGCTTGAAGATTCCTCAACAGACGTCACCTGCTTTTTCCCTTCATAATCCCAAACATTGTGTCCCTCCATCCTTTCAACCTCCTAGATATTTTATTTATATTACATTTTCTTTCTGTCTTACGTATATATCTTATATCCTCTTTTCCCTTCTGTAAATCTGTTAGGAAAGGAGAGCATGGGTGCAGATAATAATATTTGTGTCCCCGCAATTAGTTGGAAAAATATGTCATTAAATTTTAATGATTAAGGCACAGGATCCTTGGTGAGACTGCTGGATATCAGAACCACCACTCACTAGCCAGATGAAAATTAAATGTTGCAAGACTCAATTTTCTCACCTACCAATTGAAATAACACTAGTAGCACAATAGTGGGTAGGTAGTCGTGAATGAACAGGAGTGAGTAACTTCATGACTGTTTGGGTTTATGGCTATATAAAAAGTAAATAAATAAAAGCAATGTTGAGCACTGATTGCGACACTACCCCTAATGGAGCCAAATGTAGAAGGAGAACTTACTTAAATGCATTAGAAAAGGCATAATTCTAAAATGTACCATAATGGTTCATGCCATAATATATTGCCACAAATCTCATTCACGATGTTACTGTATTAGCTCAGGAACAACTTCTATCTTTGCATTCAATTGTTAGAAGTAAGCTCCCACGTGTGTGTCTGTGTGTGTGTGTGTGTGTGTGTGTGTGTGTCTGACAAAAAGGTCCTAATGTTTTGCATGTCAGTATGCATATACCTAACCAGTATGCGGCAGTAGGAAAACTAAACATGTATTCAACCATCCAGCTCTGCCCTGAGCTGGATAGATTAAGCAATAAACACATCACAAACTATAGGGAAAAATAAAAGGGCTCACTTAAGTTGACATCAAAATTTATCCCTTTGCTCAGAACAGCTTAATGTTTTGAGTATCTAAAATACTCTATGATGATCCTATAATTAAAGCTATTGTACCAAAAATAGATAACATGGCTGTGTTTCAGAGATTGTCACGGAATATGGCTGTCTCTATTCCCTTGTTAGCTAGAATAGTGGGTTTGATTTTCACTGTCGGAATACTGCTTACAGAATCGAGCGATGATTGTAGAAACATTCATAAGTATTCCCCAAACTAAAAGTATGTAGCATTGTTATTGGGTTATATTATGCAGGCAAAATAGCTTTTTAGAATCATATGTGTTGGTTATAGCTTTGAGCGACTATTTCATTATGCAGCCGGTTAGCTTTTCTGTGGTTATATTTCAGTTCTCTTTTGCATTTGGAGTGAAAATATTAAGAAAATATGATAAAAAGACAAACATGCAATGAACATTTCTGTATTATAATACAAAAGGATGCATGATGAATAAGTAGGAATTTTATCATTCTTTTTAGATTGTTCAAAGTCAATGTCTGAGTTTATCA
This sequence comes from Avahi laniger, assembly GCA_963575035.1. Lineage (NCBI taxonomy): Eukaryota > Metazoa > Chordata > Mammalia > Primates > Indriidae > Avahi > Avahi laniger. Next base: position 23,164 of record CAUYSK010006610.1, read on the forward strand.
GGAATTGAGATGCATAATACCGTATAGCTGAAGACCAATACATTTATATTTGGTGAAAAATAATGAGGTAGGAAGAACAAATCATAAATGAACTGGAAGAGATAATTTATGTAGGTCGAAGGCAATTACCTGAATGTTTGCTTCTTTTTTTTTTAATAGAAATATACAATGTCCTTGGAGCATTTATCAAAAGACTAAGAAATAAAAGTTAGCTTACAAAACTCACTGAATGAAAATGTTTTAGTAAATTGAATTGGAGACTTCCAAAGCCAATACGGTACACAGATATTTCTAATTTGAGTGTTCCACGTCTCCAATCTACAAGAACCACATTATCTTCTGCTAGAATCAGATAGTGCAAGGACAGAAAAGGAATGTATGGATTGATAATCCCAGCATGTTTGATCCATGCACGATGTTGAGATTCTTAGCAAAGCTATGATTTTCTCCGCAGAAACGTTCACACATGCACATACGAGGGCTGTCCGGAAAGTATTGTAGCTGGATACTTTCCAGACAGCCCTAGTTGGTATATGTCCAGGGATCCCTTTGAAGATAATCTATGCAGCAGTATCAACACAAGAAAGTCAACCCACCTACCAATTTTAGAAACTAGGAATCCAAATGCCAGGAAAACAAACCAGATATCAACGGACAATCAACTCGCAACAATCCCAGAATTTGGGTTCCACTGCATACACTTCACTGAAGTGTTTCCTCTGTATTCTACCACCTCCTTTTAACACGGTGTGTTTTAAATAATAACTTTGGAAATATTCTCACGGTAAGAGACACACACTATAGAAGAGGTCTCTTCTCTTTTCTCTTCTCTCTTCCCGCATTTTGCAGTCACGCATCTTTGCTTTGTGGCACAAGAGATGGATCTCTGCAATTTGAAGGGTTCTTCCTTTTTTTTTTTCTTTTTACACTTACAGCTGTTTGGAAGAATGAGAATACTCTGTTGCAGAGCTCTGTTGAGAACATGGGTGTCCTGTAGCTGCCTTTCTCCTTTTTGATGTTCAGTATTCTTTCTGGAGGAAATACCAGGAACTAGACTCACAATCACCACTGTCTCTCCACATCTCTTTGGTAGAAAGTGAGCTCAGTTGTGGTTGCCTCTTTTACTGTGTTATTAGAGATTATGCTTCTTAATAGCTAAGCTTTCAAATTTATATTTTATTTGGATGCCATTTTCCTTTTATGTGTCCTGCAAGTGAACTAAGTATTGATTGTTCTGTGTGTTTTATTGATGTATTAAAGAGTAGATCCTCTGAAGGAGGGCTTATTGTTGGAAGTTCAAAAGTATTAATATCTTTGTTTCTCTTATTGCATCTTAAATGCAACATTTGGTTTATTAAAACATATCTAGTACTTATTTAATAAGGCAAAAAGCAAATAACTTCCAAGGAATCTATGTATCTATCTATCAGTCATCTATCCATCCATCTTCATGGATATAGACATGGATACGAAGGCAAACTGATTACTTGTATTACCCATTTTATCTATATTCTTAATTTTGCATTAGATCTGCTCCAATCTGAATGCGGTTTCTTATTGTGTCTGATCAAAATGGTATTGTTATCAATTTCTAATTATTTCTCACATATATTTAACTGCCATGTTGATAATACAAGCAGATTTACGACATCAGAAATTGCATCTTCCCTCATTAAAATGTTTCCTCTTGTTTCCTATTACTGTGCTTAACATATAATTCCACCACATATGATAATAAAATGACCTTTATTATACTTTTATTTGGATTTGGCTGCTATATTTTTGCCCATCACTATTAATATTTAGCCTTCCTTTATACCTATGTTTTAAGTGTGCTCCTGCTAATTGATAATTTAAACAATTTCTTTAATTTTAAAATTAAAGATATGCACTTTCCATTTTAACAGGAAATTTACATTCAATGTGACAGACAACAAATGTATTTTATTTGATTTCTTTCAACTGACATTTAAATATCAGCTTTCCACTGTTCTTTTCTTTCTATATTTCTGGTTGCTTAATTTAGATGACATAAATTCCCTTTGTTACATTTATTTTATTGGAAATTCAACAATATCTTCTTTTGTTTACTGCTTCTTGAATGTAACATGTGACTTATTCAAACGCATCTAGTGTTTATTTAGTACATCATAAAGCAAGTATTTAAATTGACCCCTGTGGGATCTCTCTCTCTCTCTCTCATCTATCTAGCTATCATCTATATCATCTATCTAATTACATTTGGACTTTGACTCAGTTTTAAAGCATTCCTACATATCTAGATTTTAGAGAAATTAGTCATCTTCATTTCTAACCTTGTACATTTTCAATTTCTTTCCAGGTAGACCTATAATCTATTTGGGTTCTATTTCAGGGCATGGTGTGAGGTAGGGATTCTGTTTTATTCCAGCTTCCCAAAAGGATATATTAAAAATTCCCCATCTATGGGTGATGTTGTCATTTCATTTGCTAAATTTTCATGTATGGCTGGGTGTATTTCTGAACTTTCTCTTCTGTTGAACTTGTCTGTCTCTCCATATGCAAGGTCTACAGCACCATTTTACTTGTAGAGGATCGTCAATATGTTTTAATCTGTGGTAAGCTAGTCTCTTCGAAGAGAATTGCTTGTCATTTTTTTTCAGGGTTCTGTTTACTGGCAGCTCATCAAAACTCTACAGGTTCTGATGAGAAACTTCTTTCCCTTCTTTACTTCCAGAACTAGTTAAAGCTTAATAACCTTGCTTGCGCAAATCGCTGAACACAATCTTTTCCACACCTTTGTGAATAGTCTTTCCATTAAATTATCTTCTGCAAAACCTTTGAGTAGATCTGTTTCCAGCCAGGACCTTGCTACCTTCTGCCTCCGTGGGAACGTGGTCATTACTGTACCTTCTCCTATGTTGAAGAATCATCTCTTGGGCCCCAGAGCTTAGACAATTCCCGTTTGCTACAGATATGAGGCCCTGGTTAGAGCACTGTGTTTTCTCAATATCATTTAGGTGGCTCTTTGTTTTTTTTTCTTTTTTTTTTTTTGGCAATTTCTTTACAAAGGCCATAAAATTTCAACATTGATCACTTTACCCTACATGACTGAACTGAATCCAAAAACTGATTCCCTATTGAAGAAAGCTGTGTTACTTTTATGTATGAAAAGTGTGATCTGATAGGAGATTGATATCAACCAGTGCAGCACTGTTCTTCCTATTGCTATTTTTAATCGACAAATAAAAATTCTAAATATTTACGGTATACAGTATGTTTTGATATATGTATATATTGTAGAATGACTAAACTGACCTGATTAACATATGCACTACTTCATATTCTCATTTTTTTGTGTGGTGAGAACACTTAAAATCTACTCTCTTAGCAATTCTCAAGTGCAAAATTCATTGTTATTAACAGTAGTCACCACATTGTATAGTGGATATCTCGAACCCATTCTGTCTAACAGATACTTTGTATCCTTTGGTCAACATCTCACCAGCCTCCCCAACCCTAACCTCCGGTAATCACCACTTTACTTTTCTTAATCTCAATTCCCTTTTTGGTCCCATCAAGAAAAAATTCTTATCAATATGTCAAATTCAGGTCCTGTGAAATATTGAAACTTATATACATTTAGCTTCCCCTGTAAGCATTTATTTTTTTGTATCATGCGAAAACAGAAAACCAACAGCCTGATGTAGAAATTTAAAGAAAAATAAAAACCTTAAGGCAACTTTAATACAAAGCATTTCTTGCTGTGTTGGAAAGAGGGCAAAAATGTCATCTGGTGTAAAAATAATACATCAATTGTAAGCCGTGACTCAATGATTGCTTCTTAGAAAATAGCATGGCTTTGTTTTGCTTCAAAAACAGGCCATTCCCAAGTCTGTGCTCAATTCATTAGCTCTCCATTTAGCAATGAGAGATAACACCTGACCATTTCCTGACTCATCTCCTGAGGCTGACCTTCGCTAACGGAGCGTGACACCTCTGTTTCCTGGCCCCATACTAATTTAGGGCTAAGTCACAGCACATAATTGACAGTTATCTTCTGAGAATCAAAGCAATGGTCCGGCTTCCGTTTATATTTTTAGAAGACAGAAAGAAATTCAGGCAGTTTTGTGAGAATGGAAGCCTCACATATTAATGAAATGCCTCCATGTGGAATTGGAAATGCTTTTTTTCTGAACACCTTCTATACCTAACTGAAAATGATTGTTCTGTGGTTCCCTGAATTCCTTTAGTCTTTTCAAGAAGTTACAGTTTGGGAGAGAAAATAAAAAAAACTTCCTCATACAGAACATTAAAGAATATTTTAATTATCTTTAAAATTAAAGAAAGTATTTGCTCAGAGGATCATGAATATTTGCTCTATCACCTTATTATTGATTGGATTCCCAGTGTATTCATATTGTTTTAATAGCATAAGTTATGAAAAATAGAGCAGAAGCCCACTAAATTTGCTCTTTAGTGAGCCAAGCAAATCTCCTGTGATATCCTACCTTCTGAAAATATTTGTTTAAAGTAGAAATTGGCAAACTTTTTCTGGAAACATTTTCCTTCTAGAAAGGGACAGATATTAAACTTATAGGCTTTGTGTGCCTGTTACAACTATTCAACGATGCCTCGTAGCACAAAAGCAGCCAGAGATAATATGTCTATGAATAGATATGGCTGCGTTCCAATAATATTTTTTTGAAGAATACTGAAATTCGAATTTCATAGAGTTTTTGCATGTCATGAAATACTCGTCTTCTTTTGCATTATTTTTCCCCAACCATTTAAAAATACAAAAGGAATCTAAGTTTGTCATCCATATGAGAAAGGCAGAGTGGGATGAAGGTGGCTCGTTCGCTATAATTTGTGCATTCCTTGTTTTAGAGTAAAAATCTGTCACAGCTACACTGGGAATAGCTGCTCTTGAACATGCCATTGATTGAGTCTGCTAAATTCCCTGCTGACATCACAGGAAAAGAGAGAAAAAGAAAACAAACACAGAAGAGACGTTGGGTGATCAGCATTGCTGTAATTGCGTTTTCCCTCGAGCCGAGTGGTCCTTATTCACGCACTCCTCTGAGTATGCAAATCTCTGAGCTGTCACTGCGAACTCACACTGCCCAGCTCATGTTTCTATTCAGCTGCCCTTCCTGCAGCGGAGTGGGCTGTCCACAGAGTGCAGATTGGGGACGACCCGTCATCTCTAAAAGGCTTAGTTTTTGGCCATTTGCCACTTGCTGGGTGCTCTGCTGAATGATTCATGTAAATAATTTCATGAAGTGCTCATGCCAATTCTATGCATTGGGGATTGTTATTTATGCAGCTTTTGAGAACACTGAAATAGTTAAGTTTTATACATTTTCTAAAGTCACAGAGCATTAAATGGGAGAGTGACGTACTTGACAAACTGATGCCAAGTCCCATGTGCTAAAAATTGCAAGAAAACATTGCTAAGTACGTCTTCTTGTTACAGAGTGGTTGTTTTAAATTTAAAAAAAATGGGAAAGGAAGGAAGAAAAAAGAAGAAAAGAAAGAAAGAAAGAAAAAGAAAAAAGAAAGAAAGAAAGAAAAAGAAAAAAGAAAGAAAGAAAGGAAGGAAGGAAGGAAGGAAGGAAGGAAAGAACGAAGGAACGAAGGAAGGAAGAAGGAAAGGAAGAAAGAAGGCAAGAAGGAAGGAACAAACGAACGAACTAGAACCTTCATTCCTATATACATCTATGTGTATAAGAATGAAAAGACAGGGATTGTACCATCTCGTTTTCTTTTGCACGCATTTAATTTACTAACACCACCTGCACTGATAATTCCAGGCTTACCACTTTCAAAGGAAAAGTAAAGGCTTAAGCAATGCTCCATGTCCCCAGTTATTTTGTAGAGAAGGAAATTAAAGCCACCTGTCACAGAGGAGCATTCAGATGTCCACCCTATTCCAATCGCTACTTCTTGTTTTGAGCCTGCTAAAACTTAGAATGAGCCTTACAATTCACTTGTCTATTTTTCTTTTGATACGTTTCCTTTGAAGGCGATTCTATCTGTAGAGATTGCATATGTGCATCAGAACAAGTGTTAGCAGATATGCACAATTGTCGTAAAAAATTTTTTGTATATATTTAAGATATACAACATGGTATCTTGATACACATATACATAGCAAAAAGATTACTGCAGTCAAGCAAGTTAACATATCCATCCCTTCATATAGTTACTTTTTTTTGTGGCAAGAGAACCTAAAATTTACTCTCTTAGCAAATTCGCCGTATACAATGCAATATTATTAATTATAGTTTTCATGCTGTTCATTGGTTCTCTCAATTTATTTATCCTATATAACCGCCACTTCAAACCCTTTGATAAACACCTTCCCATCTTCCCCACCCCAGTAACCAAGATTCTATTCTGTTTCTATGTAACTGACATTTTTAGAATCCACAAATAAGTAAGATCATGCAGTACTTGCCTTTCTATGCCTGGCTTATTTCAGTTATTAATAACATAATGTCCTCCAGGTTCATCTATATTATTGCGAATGACAAAATCTCCTTTTTTTTAATACTGACTAATATAAGTGTGTCTGTATGTGCAATTTAAACAAAAGATGTCCAAATTCCCACCTGTAGACAGTGTGAACAGCTTGGACTGAAAAATGGACTCAGGTTCAAAATGGCGCCCCTCGGTTTTCAGCAGGTGTGGAGCCGGGGTTGCCACACTATTGCAGATAGTTTCTCAGTTGGCTAGGACTACAGGCTGCACAGTTCTGTCTTCCCTGATATACTGAAGTGGATTGATTCTATGGAGGGTGCTGATCTTAAGACGTGGAAAAGTTAAAAAAAAAAAAAGCAGGTCAATTATCTGGCCACAGGGAGACAAAGAAGTAAATGTTTCTGAGTATCTCAAAAGTTGCTTTTCTGCTCCTGGTCAAGGCAACTATTGATACCTGAGGCCAATGTCCACACCTTAGGGGCAGTATGCACATTTTTGTGAATATAACCAGAGGTGATTTTAATATTGGGGACCATTCTCATATCAGGACTTTACTCCATGGGATCCTGGCATCATGCACCCCCTAATCCAACCAATAAGGATCAGGCAGTAGCAGCAACCTCATCTCAAGACTTGGTCTTGGGTCTTTTGGACACTTTTTCCCTTTTCCCAATGCCTTGTCCCTGTAAAAGAAGATGCAGGGACTCCAAGGTTGATATAGTTGGCGGTTTCCTACTCATTGACCTGTTAACTCAATTCTAAGATCCACTCAGGCACAGAGGGGTCCCAACCTTTGAGACATTTCTATCACACTCGGTAAACAGGCAGCCTCCCTTTGGAAATGTCTGTGTAAAGCTGACTTCCTTCACAAGGCCATTCTAAGCAAGAAAAGTTTTAATGATCAAATAATCTGCCCTTTAATAGAGCCTTTCTCAGTTTTCTTTCAACTTATACTCATCCATTCTAGTTCTTCTCTGGGGATTCCTACATCTAACAAATGTTAGCTCCTCAAATATCCGCTAATGTAAAGCAGTTCTCAAACGCTCATGTCTTTTCCCTGACCTTAGAATGTGGAATTATTCAACACACCCTCACACGACACCACTGTGAGTCCTTTGAACCCCACAGGGGATTTGCTTGGATTTGCTATAGTCTTTCAATGTGTGTCTTCAACTGTGTCCATCAGAACTAAATGCAATGCCCAGGGTATGATCTAACCAGAATCTAAGGAAGTAAGCTTCTTTCTCTTGACAGCATGCATCTATCAAACGGAGTTAATAAACTGTTAAACTAGGAGACCTCAATCCTGTCTTTAAAAATGAAATTCAGAACTTTATTTTTCTCTGTTAAATTTCATCATACTTTTGGCTAGCCATTTTCATTTTCTCTGCAATGTAAAATATCGTTCCGAGCAAGTTATCACTCTATGGGATGAACATGCCTTTTATGTCTGCATCCAAGCTCTGGACAATCATGTTAAACGGGAAAATTCTAAGGAAAACACATTTTTACTGCAGTCCTAAGGAACTTCCAACAGCTTGAAAATAAGCCATAAAAAACACTCATCAGCACTCCCCAAGGACTGTCATTTAACCAGCAGCAAAATAATGTGCTTATGCTATTATCTAGCCCCCAATTTTTTATATTCTCTATAACAAAATCATCAGAAATGTTACCAGACATTTTGTAAAAGTCTGAGTACACAATGTTTTGGGTATTTCTCTCATTATCTTTCTATAATTTTAAATTTCCATTCATAATTTGTTGTCATTACAGGAGATAGTACTTGTTTCATCTTTGACAATATCAAGATGTTCTCTCTGTGTGTGTGTGTGTGTGTGTGTGTGTGTGTGTGTGTGTGTGTGTGTGTGAATAAGAGAGAGGGAGAGAGAAAGGATAGAGAGAAGAGAGAGAGAGAACCACAAGGAAGTCACAAAAGGTCACACTTCACTTAATATGGGAAAGTAAAATTATGATGATATTAAGATAATATTTTCTCTAGGAAAGCTACTACATCTTCCAAATCCTACCCTGCAACAGCAAACCCTGAGAGAAATAAAATCACAGGAGACCAGGCAATGTTAAGATCACTTAATCAATAGATGGATGTTTGCCTCAAACCATAATGTAGAATGCTGTCAAACTAAGTTTATTCATGGGAAAGAACCCACCACCAAAGCCCGAAATAAGGCAGGTCATGGAGAGGGATTTTCTGTATTTCATTGTTCTAAAATGAACATCCGACTCTCAGTTCTTTCTAACTCAAAAGTTAGACTTCAAGGATGGCATTTTAATAGGAAAACTCAGGCAACCAGAGGAAAATGTCAAAAGAGGAATGTACTTCTTTTGACCAAAGCCAAGGAGCTCATATCATGGTAGACCCACGTGGGACTAGATGTGGGTCCATTTGCTAATTGATAGAGTTGGTGATTGTGGCCAAGGAGGTCACCGCATCACAGACAGGACCATAACTCCATTGTTTATCCAGGGGATCACTAGCGGTCCATTGAGGTGTACTTGAGCGCAACCTCGGCTCATCTTTAAGGGTAGATTCATGAAGGGAGTTGATCCCAACATAGCAGATGTCCATGGAAGACGGAAGAGGACCACGGTAACTAGATCTGAACTTTCATTCTTTTACTAATTGAAGACACGAAATGCAAGGTAGGTTAGCAGGCACTTTACCTGGATTGTGTTGAATCCCTTCAAAGTCATTAGGATTATTATGACCATGCTTGGAAGTGAGGAAAATGAGACTTAGAGAGTGTCAATGGTTTATCTTGAGTCAACCATCCAAAATATAAAAATGAAGAAGGAAAATTTTGAAATTGCTAAAAAAAAAAAAGACATTATATGTGCAACAAAAGAATGGCACAGATAATAGCTGAATTTTCTTCAGAAACAATGAAGGATAGAAAACATTGGAATTGCATATTAAAAATTAAAATTAAAAAATACATAATTAAGACTTTGCTATGACCAAGAATATAGCTAGTCTACCTTGGTTAAGTTTCCATGTGCACTAGAGAAAAAAAATGCACATTTTGGAAATTTTGGGTATATATGTCATCAATGTAAATGAGGTTTGGTGGTGAATAATACTGTTCAGATAGTCTATATCCATACCACTTTTTTTGTCTAGTTGTTCTATCAGTTACTGTGTGGGTTGTTTTAAAATCTCCACCTATTTTTTTTACAGTCGTCTGTCTCTTCCTCTTGTTTGGCCAGTTTCTCCTTCTTGTGTTTTGAAGCACATATACATTTATAATTTCTTCATATTCTGATATATTGAGCTTTATCACTATTCAAAGTCTATTATCTATAGCAGCACATCTTGTCTTAAATTCTACTTTTCTGATATCATTACGGACTTCCTGACTTTCCCATTCTGATCTGTGTCTAATACCTCTTTTTTATTCTTCTAATTTCAACTAATGCATTTCTTTGAATTGAACGTATCCCTTTTGTAGACAACGTAAGTTTGCGTCTTATTCTCTCATTTCATAAATTATGCCTTTTGACTTTATGCAATTATTGATATATTTAGAAAAATAGTGTCATTTTTGTTATTTATTTTGTAGATGTTTCAACTTTTATTTTTCTTTTCTGGTGTTCCTTTCATGCCATCTTTATTTTAATCAAATATTTTCTAATATTTTCTGTTAATTACTGATCACTATGGAGCTAATTTAGAAGTTAATAAACACTGTATATACAGAAAATATTCAAACATATAGGAAATAAGCAATGCTCTTTAGAATTAACATTTGTCAAAGAAGTTGCCTTTAGAAAAGTTATAAAATATTTTAAACTGGAAGAAAATGAAAAGAAAATTTATCAAAATTTCTTGCATGCAAGCAAAGCAGAAAAGGAAAATTTAGATTTTTACATGCTTAAACAAAAATATATACATATAAAATCAACTAAGTTTTCACCTTAAAAAGAGAAATTATAATGGAAAGTAAGAAGAAGGAATAAATAAACAAACTGTAAATCACAAAAATATAAAATGGTATGATTAAGGAAAATTAACCAAATCAAACATTGATATTTCCGCACACACGTAAATCACAGACACGCACACACATGCAGGCACACACACACGGTGCATGTAAAAACAGGTGAAATCTTAAAAAAAAATTTCAATGTCCTTATTTTGATATTGTGCTACAGTCCTGTAAGATGTTACCATCGGGTAACTTGTGTAAAAAATACAAGGGACCCTTGGTACTATTTTTGCAACTGCTTTGAGCCCCTTATTACTCTAAAGTAAAAAAAAAAAAAAAGGTTTAAACAATCATTCTTTATAAAAATTAGTAAAACTTTATGTCTGTGTGTGTGTGTATATATAGTAAGACTTGTCAAAAACAAAGAAATTTTTAAATTTCCAATACGGTAATAACATAAATTACATCATTTCTATAATTTCAAATGCAGACATTAATTGTGTGAATAAGTGTTGCAGCAACATTCTAGGGTCAGATTTTTAAATGCATTAGATATTTTGCTTTATTGGATGTAGCTTGATTTCTTATACCACTGGACCAATGGAGGCAGAAATAAGTTAGAAAGTACGTGGCCTTAAATCCGGGTTAAGTATTATGTTTTGCCCTAAGTCACATTGCTCTATTTCATAAAATTTACATTTAGTATCTCTCTATTGAATATCAAGAATCCCACCAATTCATAAAATAAATCTCTAATCAACATTATTTTTTATTCTTTTACCATATGGGTAGCAAGAAACATGAGGACCTTGGGCCAGTTTCCATATTAGCACTGAGGAATCTGACAATGAATAAATCTTGATGTCTATTTAAAAAAAAAAAAAGGCAGGAAGAGGAAGGAAAACACATATGTCAAGTGAGGTAAGACTGATCCCAATTGTGTTTGAAGACAGAGGAATTATAATGGCTCTGGGGTGGTGAGAGAAAGATTTTATGTGTATTGGTTCCCTATGGCTGCTGTAACAAATCGCCCCAAATTTAGTGTCCTAAAGAAGACACATTAATTATCTTATAGTGTTATAGATCAACATGCCTCTCACAGGAAATCTTTAACAGCTTCTGATCCAACCTCTCAGGAAAAAAACTAAGGCAAGAAAGCAAGGAAGCATAAAAAGATCTCACATGTTTGAAAACAATTCAAGGACTCTGTTATAGATTATGCCAGTGTGTTTGGTGTAGGGTTGGAGGAGGGGGTATGTTTGGAAATATACATTGATTACTGGATCTAGCCAAGGAATACTGTGTATGGTTCTGAATGTTAGAAGTCTGAACTCCATGCATCTTACAATAGAGACATGTAAAAAGTGTTAGAGAAAGACAAAGAGATGATATGCTTTATTTTTCCACAAATAAAATACAGAGTTATTTAACGGGGTTCAAAGCCACTTACTGGAATCTACATAGCTGAATGGACTAGAAATACCTGGAGATGCTGGTCTATTTGAGCCTCGGGCGTCTTCCTAAGTCAACACAATGTCATCAGCCAAGCAAGGGGACACAAGTATCCTAAAATAATTGTCTACAATTGGCTGATTTGGAATCTCGTTTTTACTTTCTCCTGGTGTGAAGTGGTGAGCCACCTTGCTTAAGGATTGGAACATCACAGAGAAATCTGCTTTCTAGGGAGTTATATGTTGCTTCTGTTCTATGAATTATTTTAAGTACTATCTAATCTATCAGCCTGTGCTTAGGCATGAGTGACAATGTACAATTATACCTTTGTCGTCCTGTTTATGCAATTTAGCAGAGCAAGATTCGCAAATCAAAATGATGCATTGATTAAGAGTTATATCTGCACATCTACACAAACCAGCCGGTATTGGACATGTAATTATTGGCAAACATTACACACCCACAACAGGCAGAAGATGAATAGCTTACGCTTCCGTTGACTCCAATGCTTTAAAATATAATTCAGGATCCACTTTAAAGATGCATCGTGCATTATAACACACACGTTCAACATCCCTAATGCAAAAATTTGAAATCCAGAATGCTCTGAAACCCAAATGTTTTAAGGTACAAACATTGTCATTCGAAGGAAATGCTCATTTAGATTTTGAATTTTTGGATTAGGGATGTTAAACAGGTAAATATAATGCAAATATCCCCAAATCCAAAACACTTGTGGACCCACGCATTTCAGACAAGGGATACTCAACTTGTTTTAGTCTATTTTCAGCTTTTAAACATTTATGTAGATTGTGATACTACATTGGTCTTTTTAAAAATATAAAAACAATTTTATATACTTAGCTATCCATAGGGAGAAGTTCGGGAAAACACACAAATGATTCAACAGCAGTCACCACTAGGTGATAGATTTACACACACATTTAAATTTTATTCTTTATATATTTTCTTGCCTTTGTAAAAATGTTACAATGAGCTCTCTTTTGATATTCAGAAGAGATACTTTTAAATAGTCTGCACATTATATTTCCTTAACTTTTTATGTTTTGGCAAGACTAATAATTCATGCTTAATTGTTAAATGAAAAATATGTGTGTTCTGGTTTTAATGAGTGATCCATGTCAATTTGCTAAAAATGTTAATCCCACCCCCCGGTTTTTAATTCACCCCTAATATGCTTTTAGTCATCTGAGAACAAAAAGTGTTTCAGAAGTATAGTTTTCTAACATAAGATTGAATTAAGGCGTTGCAGGGATAAACACAGTTTTGCCCGTGGAACAGAAACGTCATCCTGCACAACTGTTCTTTTCCGGGGTTAATTAAGAGCAGCAGTTCAGCCCTTACGCGTGCTGGGTGTAGGAGTCTTACTTTCGACATTAGAGAGGATATGGAGCACAGGACCCCAGAATTCCATAACTGAGGGAAACAATTGCTGAAAAGTGCTTTTCCTAGTTGAGGGTTTTCCACCCGTGGTTTGTTTGGTCTTTAATGATCTTCTTCCCTTTTCAATTTCCTTGTAAACTCTCTCTGCCTGTCAACAAGTTTCAGTTTAAATATCACTTTCTCCGCTCAGCAGCTCCAAGAAAGAGTCTGCAAAGTACGACTGCTTTGAGTTAAAAGTCTCCGTTTTTGTCACATGAGTAGCGTCTTACGTTGCACCTGCAGCTTCTAGCCGGGTTCTGGCGTATGGGCACGTAGCCAACACATAAATACGATCGGTAGCTAATAAAGCGATAACATTCCTTGGCAAGACAAAACGAAAGCCCTTAGGAGAGCATCCCAATCCTAAAGGTAAACAAATAGCGGCAAAGAGATGAAGAATGATGCCAATCCCGTGCGGGGTGGCAAGATGAAAGGCCCTGGACACAGGGTCCCTACTGTGTGGCACTCCAGGAAAAGTCAGGCTGGCCTCTTGGTCAACCACAATAACACCTTATAATTTAACAAATAAAAAAGTATTTTCTGATTTAAGACAAAGTCCCCAGGAGAAGGAATCAAGTACAAAAAGTGACCAGGGTCTGAAGGATAAGACATGTGTAGAAATAAACATGCACTCTGAAACTGTCCCCAAATCAGCCTGTTATAAGATCAGCTACCCTATGGACTATATACCAAAAGAATCTCATTTAAGTACAGTTTGTGATGATGACATTATACAGTAGTCTTTTTCTAAAGTCTTAACAAAATGAGTCACCTATTTTGTATAGAGCTAAATCATCATCTACAATGGAGAATTAAGTAATATTGAAGTGATTGACAGCAATGTCACTGGACCTAAAGTATAAAGGGAGAGCTTTATTCTCTTCCAATTAACTTTAGAAGGTAAATATATACATCTTGTCTGAAATTCCGGTGGGGCGCAGTGGCTCATGCCTGTCATCCCAGCACTCTAGAAGGTGGTGTTGGGAGGATTGCTTGAGCTCAGGAGTTTGAGACCAGCCTGGACAACATAGCAAGACCCTGTTTCTACAAAAAAGAAAAAAGAAAATTAGCTGGGTGTGGTGGCACACACCTGTAGTCCCAGCTACTTGGGGGGCTGAGATGGCAGGATTGCTTGAGCCCAGGAGGTGGAGGTTACAGTGAGGATGCCTGGGACAATGCACTCCAGCCTGGGCAACAGAGCGAGACCCTGTCTCTTAAAAAAAAAAAAAATCAACTTTTTTTTTAATAATCTGGTTCATGATGTTGAAAGTAAGTCCAGTTGCCTCTTTTTATAAATGAGAAGGCCACCAATTTTAAGCCACTTTTCCAAACATCTGAGTTGAGGCTTAATGTCAGCTAAACTAATACAGCAATTTTTAAGGTGAACATAAAGTTTCTAAGCATGCTTGAAAACAACAGTGTTACTTTACATATTCTGAGACAGTCTATAATATGTTTGGGATGTCCATGGGCCCAAGGTGGTGGGGTCGCAGTAGGGGCCCAGGTGTATGACTGCAATTCTTGTCTCCTAAGGACAAAGTGTTCTTCATTCATTCATTCATAAATTTGTTCATTCAAAAAGTATTCACTGTATGCTCAATGCTACTCAGGCTATTGGGAATATTGCAGTGAATCAAATATCCAAAAATTCTCTGTGCTCACGGAGTTGATAGGCTGCATGGAAGAAAAACTACATATAAATATAAATACACACACATGTCTACACACTATTTCTGCAATCCCCAGTCTCGGATTGGAATTAAAATAATAAAGCACGAACAAGGAAGAAAAAGTGATTACAGCTTCCCTACACATAAGGTGAGCGGTAAAAGTCTATTCATTTTAAATATATAATTTTAATAATTTTCTTGATAAAAGATCTGGATAAGTAAGAAATAACTGTGAAATTATCACAATAATTTCAATGCCCGCTGGATCACAGCTTACGATGAGACTGTTTACCGTATGAGGCTGACAAGGTGGGTGGGCGTCAGCACATGGCGGCTGATTTGCAGCATTTTGATGAATGTGGCTACATTATCTGAGACTATTACCACGGTAGCCAGTGACCAAATGGGCCATTGCCCTATGGTGCAATCCAGCTACTCCAAACTACAAATGGAAAACAGCTACAATGGAAAACAGCTACAAATGGAAAACACACAGCAGATTTCAAAGACTTAGTACTAAAAAAAAAAAAAGATTTCCCTTACAAGTATCACATTACTGACACGTTTAAATGATAATATTTTGAATACGTGAAGTTAAATGATATATATATCTCAAAATCAGTTTTCCCTGTCTTTTGTTACTTTTTTTAATATGGTTGCTAGAAAATCTCAATGACCATAGGTAGCTCTAATTCTATTTCCAATCCGCGGCATTGATCCAGGCAATCATTTTCACTCCAAGTGCTACCAAGCAGCATGGACATGAAGGAATGCCTCCCAGGGGATGAGATTTGGGGATGTGAATGATGGCAACACTCAGCCCCCAACACACACAGACCCCTGACCTTACCCAGAGTAATCGAATATTATCTATTTCAGACACCGGCATCTGAAGAAAGAATGCCTTGGTTTTAAAATGGTTGGAAACCACTGCCTTTATTATTATTATTATTATTATTATTATTATATCAGAATATTACAGGGGTGCAAACACTTTGGTCACATAAATTGCCTTTACACTGCCTGAGTCAGAGATACAAGTGTGTCCATCTCCCGGACACTGTGCACCGCACCCATTAGGTGTGAGTTTACACATCCCCTCCTCCTCCTCCCACATGCCCCACACCCGATGAACGTTGCTTCCATATGTGTTGATCAGTTAGTACCAATTTGATGGTGAGTCCATGTGGCGCTCGTTTTTCCATTCTTGGGATACTTCACTTAGTAGAATGGGCTCCAGCTCCATCCAGGACAATACAAGGTAGGTGCTAGTTCACCACTGTATTTTGTGGCTGAATAGTACTCCATGGTGTACATAGACCACATTGTATTAATCCACTCGTGCACTGATGGGCACTTGGGTTGTTTCCACGTCTGTGCAATTGTGGATTGTGCTGCCATAAACACTCGAGTGCAGGTTCTTTCTTATAGAATGTCTTTCTGTCCTTTGGGCAGATGCCCAGCGGTGCAATTGCTGGGTCAAATGCACAGCACTGCCTTTCAAAGGAGCAGAGAACGGGGAAGCCAGAAGATGGAGTCTCTGTTGTTAACATCATCAGCCTCAATGTGGAGGCTGTTAGAAGAAGAAAAAAGAAAGAACTACTTCTGGCATGAGACGATGTGAGAAGATTGTGGTTGTGGGCATATCCACGATGAAGAACTGAGACAGATATTTCAGAGGCCAGAGAGATTCGAGGATGAGGTTTTGGCATGGAAGGCAGGGAAGATGGTGGGAAGATCTCAGAATTCTGCGAGTGCAAGAGTGTTGCATAACCGGGAAACCGCGGATTCCTGTTTTCATTTGTGAGCAGCTGTGCATTCAAAGAGGGTGGGGCTACTCGTTCCTATACAGGGGGGAAGACTCCATATCGACATGAACAGGGAACGGTCTGAGTGTTGAGGTTGTTCAGCAACCACGGCTGCCAATCAGTGAGCTACTCATAGGTGGGTGCCTATATTCAGAGTACAGATGACAACCTGTCCACAGAACTGTGGGAGATGTACATTATTCCCTCTCACTGAGCAGTTTGACGACATCAACCACAAAGCACGCATAATTCCCTAACCATGACTGGCTAGGATCTCAGTGAACCTTACCATGAAGAAATCACTTGGGAGAAAAATGTGTGCTAGGATCTGGCTTCTCTGCTTGCACAGGCAGATTTTAGGAAAGAAAAAAAAAATTATGAATAGCAATGACAGAGATAGGATTCGTTGCTGATCGTGGTGTTTTCAAGGAAATTTTGCTGTGGAAATTTTGGATCTGGAAGACCCAGGAGAAAGATGAAATATCTGATGTTGTCAAATGGTAGACGTTTGTAGAAATGAATAAAGCTTTTATTCCTGAATAATTATGTTTGCCGGACACCCTTAAGGCTTCTTTCTGAGAAGTGTTTTTTGGTTTTTGTTTTTTTGTTTGCTTTTTGTGAAACTGCATTGGTTGCTTTTTTCCTAAAGCTGCAATTCTTCAAAAAAACAAAAAAATCTCTTGAACATCCCACTTAATCCTTTCTCAGTAGGAAAGGCTTGGCCTCCTTTTAAAAAGAAGTGGATTTTTCTTTCATCTTTAAATGCTCATTCAACTGCAAAGAGCTTAGAGTAAAAAGTGCTTAATTATTCCTCTATTTCCAGTACTCCCAATTAAATTTTTTAATCTTTTTTTTCTTTCACATATGGGGCAGTTGTGCTTTGCTCCTGTTAGATGTTTAAATGAAGCTCTAAAACACGATGCTAAGTAACGAGGCATAGCTTTCTGCATTTAATAAACTCATAGACAACTAGGTGCTCCTATTTAATGAACCAGCATCAAACTAAGGCGGGGATTATTCTTCCGGTGCACTTTGCACTTACCTGTCTGTCTCAGAGCCAGCCCTCACTCAGACTTGGAGCGGGAGGAAAGGCATTCAACCATCACAATATTACGCAATGCCTCCAGAAATTTCTCTGGTCGTTGTAGTTTCAGCTCCCTGACTCGTGTTGCACTAGCTTGCTCTGTCTTGCATACTTCTTGCCTTTTGAGTCTCCTGGACTCCAGGTGGAATTCAGAAAACTTAAATTCACGGCTTCCCCAGGGGGAGGCTGCTGCAACCCCAGTGTGCGATGCGGGCAACTCCAATCAGGGGTATTTAGATGCGTGTCGCTGGCCGCCAGAGTAGACAGCTCTTCATGCCGCAGCTACACAGAAAGCAGGTCGTGACCTTGACTTAAAGAGTGGCGTCATCCTCTGGCATGGCATCAGAGCTGGCAGCGACTCCTCCAGTGGCCTGGGGGTCAGGGGCAGAATTGGCAACGTCCACCTCGGACCGACGCAGGAGCTTTATTTTCTGCGTTGTTCCTGGAAGCTTTCCCTGCAGGCTGCTTCCCAGCCTTTCCCAGCAATTTCGGGACCTAAGCAATATCTTTTAATGAGCCCCTTTCTGCTTAATCAGCTAGAGTCGGCTTCCGAGGGCTCCAATTCAGAACCCTGGACAACATAAATCTAAGGAGGAACCTGGCTGCATTCTTCCCGAGTGGTGAAGCATTAGGAAGGTCACCTCCAAAACACACTGACAGTTAATAGAAATGGATACATCTTTCCTTCTCCGCTTTCTTCAATTCTGACAAATCGTCTGTTGGGACTCAGTAAACAAGCACCCCAAATGAAGGCCTCAGAAGCAAAAGGTGCCCTCTGACCTTTTCCTGCCCTCCTGTCTCTGTCCCATCTCCCCCGAGGTAACCATGGAAACTAGAATCCGTCTTCCCCAAGGCGAGTCACAGAGACAAGAACCTCTTTTTCCCAAACCCAGCCATAAACCCTAAAAAGATGACTCCAAATTCCTCCCTGCCTTATGCAAAAACTGGCCATAAGGAAACTCTGACTGCCTTGTCTGGCTGTAGGTCATGAGACCCCCACTCCAGAGAGGGACCCTCCCCACACCCAGAAGAAAGGACGCTGCTCAGAAGGGCCAAGAAGAGTCTGGACAGACAGGCCTTGCTGGGTCCCCACTCAGTCCGTCAGCACCAGATCACGCCCTTTCGTCCATCATATTTCTACACCGCCGCCCACGCTGTGTTGGACCTGAGCATGAAAATGAACAATTTGCCCAATATCTTTCAGTCTTTCTTCTAAAGAGTCCCATGTACACATTAATACACTTTATATACATTTTCTCCAATCAATCTGTTTTTTTTTAAGTTGATTTTAGTGAACTTTCATAGGGTATAAGGGGAATTCGTCTTTGGCCCCTAAAGAACCAATTTATTGCAGCACAGAAAATATTATTCTTATAGTCCACTGCCCTGAATGTATGCATCCAATCTCACTACGTTTATCTGACCTCGTAATCTACAAACAGGAATAAATAGTATTTTGCTCACCTCACCCATATGTAACCTTCTGAAAGGTATTTAGACCACATTCGTACTTGTCCTCTGCATTAGATTGTAGATTATTGCAAGCGGGGACATATTCCTTTCCACATACATGTTTTTAATTTAGTGACATTGAGTCTACATCTCTTTGGCCTGGACAAAAATGCTCAATGCATTTTTGCAGAGCAAATGACAGTAGCAGAGTTTAAGTGCAGAAAAGAAGAGAGAGAAGGGAGTGAACCACAACAACAACAACAAAATGATTCCCTTAGCCTTTTCTCTCCAGGAAGGACATCATTTTTTTTCTTTTCTGTCAATCGCAAAGAGAATTGGTCTTCACACATTCGTGCACAGGGACACACACACACACACACACACACACACACACACACACTAGCAGAACGGAAAACGGCACATCCTGTTACAAACACCCTGTGTGGGATCCTACGTAGAGCTCAACTCTGTAACATCTGTGGGCAAATCTCTAGTAAAGATCCCTTCGACATTCTACACTAAGTTCTGCATTTACAGTTGCTATTTATAATGTTATCCACTATCATCCTTTGCCTCTTTGCCATCCCTATTTATAAATCTCTTAAAAATAAATACAATCTATCATGCCTCATTGATCTCAAGCACATTAAACATGTTACGCTCTAAGTTCTACATCCTGAAATTATTTCAAGACCCGTTGATGATGAAGACATTAACTCCCTGAAATATTGGTGCAGCTTTAATTTAAAGCAAAGGAATCTCAATTCAGAATGGATTTAAGGAGGCTGGTATTCTCTAAGTCACATTTTTTAAAAAAAATCTAACACCAATGGTGATTGAACTCTTTGAAATTTACTATGAAGAGTGTTATATTTGGATTCTGTTAATGTGTTTCCCATTGGATAGTCTCGTTTTAAAAGAAAAGCAAGGAGAGCATTTGACTATGCGGTGGAAGGGTCATATGCAAAATGTATGAAAATAAAGACAAAGGAAACTACTAGGTGGTGAATCTAACTACTTACCACGATTTGGAGTCAGATGGAGATGAATTTGTGCACAGTAACACGACAATTGCTACTTCTCAGAGGGCTGAGCTGGTAGCCAGACAATTAATTGACAGGTTGCACTTCTCTGACGGTACATCTTATTCAGTAACTTTCTCGTGAGATCCCTTAACACAGAGATTTAGAACTAAATTTATAGAAAAATAAGTCGATCTAGATATATTTAAAAAACACGAGGAGTAACGCTCCATTAGGAGTTCTAAAGTATGTCTGACTTTACCTGTGCCCCAGAGACCTGCTCCACTGACGTTCTTTGCAGAGCTTGTTGTCATTCTTGCATGTCCGTAAAACCCTAAGCCATTCATTCGTGCAATGAATGTTTTCACTTCCCACCCACTCAGTTTTCCCCTAAGACTTCAAAACTTTTGTTCATTTGCATTGTGTGTGTTCACTGAATCCATCCTCTGATAGCTCAACTAATACCTTCTGCTAAGCTCCCCGGCCGCCCACAGCACTCTGCTCTCTTAGGAAGGAACCCAAGATCCTTCTTCCAAGATGCTTGCGGTTTCTAGGCTGCACGCAACAGCCCAGCTGTTCCCTCTCGAGCCTTCACATCTGCTCCTGCACTGGCGTGGACTCTGCCCACACAGCAGCAGAAAACACTCAGTTATGTCTCTGCCTTTCTTCCATCCTTCCTTCTTTCCACAAACATTCATTGGCCAAGTTACTTTGGCAAACAGCGAACGTGAATCTTTCCTTCAACTGTACTCTATGCCTAAAACTACATGTTTAGTTTACATTCGACCCACTTCCAAGCTGTTTCTTCGCCCGCCCCTCTAACTGTAGACTCCCGTACCCCACCAGCCACTACCTTAACTTCCCAGCTCTGCCCACGCTCAGGGAGCACACTCACTGCCTGGCACTGGAGGGGGCATTTTAAAAGACTAGGTGAAGGTGGCAGATGACAGAATCAATGAGAGCTGCGTGTGTGTACCCAGAAAAGTAAAGCCAAGGAATAAGCAAAACCTAAAAGGCTACGTTTTTAATGTAAGGAATTTATGTCACGGAAAGCAAAATATGGAATAAATTGGAAACAGCAGAATGTCTTAAGAAATTATTTTAGAATAATTAGTCTATTTTAAATTTGCTACTAGGTAAAAATCATAACAATCATAATAGCAAGCTGGCCTACAGCAGAATAATTAATTTCATCTTTTCTTCAGGGCTTAAGATCCTTATAAACCAGAGTACAGATTTCCAGCAGGATAAAGCATGCCCTATTGAATCTGTGCATTTGTCTCAGATAATCAAATGTATCTGCATTTTCATAGGGTTCTGGGTTGGGTTTTTGTGTTATTTGAAGATGCAATTTTTGGTATAAACAAGCTAAGAAAAATCATGTGGAATTCTTAAAGTAAGTAATATATTTTGGATTCATCCTGACAACGGAAAAGAAGCCGAACTCTGTAAAATAATTTTAAAGAGATTCACTCTGAGCCGAATTTGAGGACCATCACCCGGAGCCACACCAAGAAGCCTTAAGCACGTGGACTCGAGGTGGCTGAGTCACAGTTTGGTTTTATACATTTCAGGGAGACAGAGGTTACAGGGAAAGTCATAAATCAATACGTGGGAGGCACACATTGGTTTGGCCCGGAAAGGTGCGTTATCTCAAAGTGTGGACATACAGGTTATAGGTGGGTTTAAAGCCTCCTTGACTTATAATTGGTTAAAGACAGGAAGCTTTGTGGACAGGCTTGCAATGTGTTAAGATAAGGAAGTCTGTTAAACAGAGAGAAGCTACTGGCCGTATATTTGTTGTGTAAATTGAGGACCTGCAGGTGTGCCCAGCACAGCCTTAGGCCTGTCAATGGGTTACAAAGGACGTCTCCAACAAGGGAGGGGCATTATGAGGCAGGCCTGACTTCCTTCCTCTCCTCCTGGTAGGCGATTTGCGATTTAGTTTTAGGGTATCCCCTTGACCAAGAGTGGGTCCATTCGGTCAGCCACTGGGGGGGGCGGGGAGCCTTAAGATTTTATTTTAGTGCAAAATCCTTTACGCTGATGCAGAGTTTAGGCATTCAATCATTTTTTGAGAATTTAATTAATATTGTCTATAAATAATCCTTAAGGGAATTCATTATTTCATAATACTTAAAATACCAAAATACTTTCATGATTTTTACTATTGCAGTATGTAACCTATCAGTGAATGAAATAATAATGAAATGAAACACCCTGCTGAGTTTATTTATTGAGTTCTTATTACACTTATCGCAATACTATTACAAATATTTCTCTTATTTTACAGAAAATACAATTTTACGAAGCTAAGGCACTGTTGTTATTATCATACACAATTTATTCCTCAGTTATTGTTGATATGTTGAGTCTTCTAGTACTTTAATTTTAGCAGTGATCTGTTGTATTTATTTATCATGGCATTTAATTTAAAACGATATTTGTTTTCTGAAAAAGCAAAGTATAACAGAACACCCTCTACTTTGATAAAATGAGGCAGATGCTGAAATTTTATCATCTATTTTACAGAAGCAAAATTTATTTGGCTTTTCCTATTTTGGCCTAGTAAATTCTTCAAGCATCTACTCAATTATTATAAAAAACAAGTAAACAGACATCGATGGCTTATTTAAAAAAAAAATTCAGTGTTTTCTTGAAGGTCTATTAGTTGTTTATTTCCGTTAAGCCTTTTAACTGTTGTCCAATTATATACCCTCACTCAGAAGTATATTTCTTTGCATTACCCTACAGGTCTTTTTCTTAATTTCCAACTTTATGCTACTGTCCCTAAAATGACTTAAAACATAATTTTACATGTTCTTTTATTTATGTAACTCAGTGGAATCAATTCCCATAGGGACGACGCTTACATTCAATATTTGTGGTTGGTGGGTATTTTGTCTTGATGGAGCTCAGGAAATTTAACCGCAAAATAGGACTCCTTGGTATAAAGAGTATTTTGATTTAAAGGCCCTTAGAGATCAACAGGTGCTGGAAGGGGCTTCCCCTCTATCTGCATAACCAGAGGGACCCATCAAAAGAACAATGGACTTCCTTCCCTTCCCTGTTAGCT
Organism: Avahi laniger; assembly: GCA_963575035.1. Taxonomy (NCBI): domain Eukaryota; kingdom Metazoa; phylum Chordata; class Mammalia; order Primates; family Indriidae; genus Avahi; species Avahi laniger. The sequence continues at coordinate 46,583 of CAUYSK010006610.1, forward strand.
CAGTAAATTGCAAGAAAGAAGAGCAAGAATACAACCAGACCTAGCCCAAATCATTTTAAATATAATAGCTGTCTCTCAAGGTTAATTTAACTTGCAAAGAGCATCATTTACAAGTCAATCTGTTCCCCCCGCCCCCATCCATTCATCCTCCCTAGCAACCACTGAATCCCTAGACAGAATTACCTACACTCCTCATCTTCCTCTCTCCTCTCAAAGGAGAGTATAAAAATGTCTGGATCGCACTGGGATACTGGATAATCACTGCAATTCTCCCCATGGACGTGGTAAATAAACCTCTCTCTCTTATTAATCTGTTTATCTTCCAGCAAATTTCGGGGGACGGTGAAGTTTCCCCTCACACGCACAGCCTGTGTCGCCTATGACAAAACATACTGATCTGAGTAGTGTGTCTTTTCAATGAGTCTTATCTGTAGTAGCACACGCCTTAGGTCACAGATTATTTTTTTCGTTGATGTCTTCACTGAACTTGGATAATGTATCTTCCTATATGAACCCTAACGTCATCGTCTTCCGTGAAAAAGAACAGCTTGTTGTGATTCTAGTTGGAATCATCATTGGTTCATGTCAGTTTGGGTAGAACTCACATTTTCATGGCATTTAGGCATTTGTGACCATAGTATGTACTTCCATTAGTTTAGATCATCTTTTTGTGTCCTCTAATAAGATTTCATGTATTCCCAATGCCTTTCTTACTTTCATTTCTAATCTTTTAAAATGATGATTGGATTTTGAATAGAATATCCCCATATAAACCTTCTATATAGAATCTATAGAATGCTCCTTTGCAGGTTCTTTTGGGAGTATATTTAAAAAGCTAATAATTTTTTAATTTACCTTGTGTTGAGCCCTTTTATCAAATTACCTTATTTTTGTAATAGCTTTTTAATAGATTTTCTCAGGTAAACATTCACTCTATCAGTGCAAGTGCTCTCATTTTATCTGTTCTTTGCCAATTGTTTCAACAAATTTTCATTTACTGGCCTCATTGCATTTGCTACGATCTTCAAAACGCGGTTGGATAATAATAGAAATAAAAGGCATTCCCACCTGCTCCCTGTTTTAATTGAAATGATTTTAGTGTTTTGCTTTTTAGGCTGATATTGGTATTGATTTTAGAAGAGCGCTTTTGCTATTTGTGTGTTTTCAAAGACGGCTTATCCTTTTCTTCTTGCTGTGTTAGACTGAGCTGCATAATTACCCCACAATGAATTTTCTAAGTCTGTCGACGTAACCACAGGACTCCCTTTCATCTGTTGAATCCATGGAGGGCAGTGACTGTATGCAAAGATTTCCGAACACACTGCATTCTTCCTCACCGCCGCCCACTTCCCCGCGTGGGGCATCACTTCACGATAGACCACTGGATTTTAAAGGAATTTTAAACGCACCTGTATCGTTAGAGTCTTGAATTATACTTATGTGTACCACAATCATTATTTTAGGGCCACATATGTGTGTATGCTTTATGTAGGAAGTACTTTATTTCACATATTCTCTCACTTGATCCTAAAAGCAGACATAAGACAGAGGTTTAAATATCGTTCTGTGGAGAGAAAACTTCCCTGGATGCCTGAGTGCTTCTGCGAGAAGCTTTAGCCTTCGGAGACAGGCATGGACAAAAAGCTAGAGAATGTTTGCTTTCATGCCTCTCAGAAGCATCTTCACAGCCTGTGAGAATTAGGTAAGTGGCCGTTTTTCTAGTTAATTGCTCTTATTGGAAAGGGTAATAAAACTTCTTATCTGCCCTAACGCCAGAGGGTTGCAGCTCAGACTCAATCCTGGGTCAAGCCCTCAGGTGTCTGTCTACAAGAGCTGGTATCCAGGCAGATATTCACATTTCTAGGAGGAATGCACCCCTATCTTGGCACCATCTCTAGGTGATGAAAAACACATGGTCCCTCAGTTCCCGGAGAGATTTTATTTTACATTCCAAAGTTCTGGAGAAAGGAGGAGATACCTTCATCTGAGGACGGGCAACTGCTTCCTTCTTCTTTATAAACAGATATTTTTTCCCCCTGATCCCTCAACCTTAGAAGGGTTTTAGGATGCTAGCACAAAGGGCAAGAACACACTTATTATTTACTGTGTGATTTTTAATAAGAAATACATCTCAGAATCACAACACTTTGTGAAGGAATTAATTAATGGATTCTGGATGAAATCAATAAAGATGAATATGGAAAACTGAGTGCATTCCCTTTCCACCTAACCAATGAAGACGGAAATACATGTGGGTCGGCGCCAAGCTCTCTGGGCATCTGCTACGTAACACATTTCTACACTGTCCTGATCAGATAAGTCAAGAAGCTCTTCACTGTTGTCTGTGGAACAGGAGAGTTTAACCTCAACATTACTTTTTTCCTTTTCTTTTCTTTTTATTTCAGAATATTATGGGGGTCCAAACGTTTAGATTTTCAAATTAGGCATCATGGATTTTCGTGTAGTTTTTTTTTTTTTTAATTGTAAATCTCCATTTCTTTACATTCCCCAGTGTCTGTTTCATGTCTCTTTTCTATAATGCAATCTTGCTGTTTGGTCTTTACAGTACATCGGGCACACAGAGGCTTTTTCTATATTATTTTATTGTATCATTTTAAGAATCGTCTTGGGTGATGGCTATAATGTTTATTAATACCTCCCACTTCATTAATTTTAGCTTTAAGCTTTATTAGCATTTTTCTATTTCATTTTGCTTTATTTTGTTCTTTAATTTATTCAAATGAGCATTAAGTTCCTTTCCTCCTCTGGTTTCTTTTAAATAATGACGGCATTTGAGGCTGTGTTTTCCTTCGAATGCCGTACTGCTGTGGGCCATCAGTAAAATTACCCTCAGATGGTTTATCGGTTCGGCTTCCATATCCTCTCTGAACACAGAATAATCTCAGCTTGCATTTCTTTATTTCTAAGTAATATACAATCGTGGGGCCAATGATCTATGGTTCATTGTCAACTTCTGGGGTCATGATTTAAGGATTTCTACTTTTTCAGATTTTGTTGAGCTTTACCGTCTACAAATTGCAGCTACACTGTATGTATATAAACATATGTTCTCAATAATGGATATCTGCATTAAATGTATATAAAGTTATCACATATGTGTGTATATGCATGGGTTTATATGTATATATGAGAGATAATATATTAAATTGAATCTATCACCTGAATTATGTTTTCCTCTGTCTTTGTTTTTCACGATTAGATTTATTGATTTCTCAAATTCAAAAGTGGTGTGCATAAACTACGCCTCTATGAATATATTTGTAAGAATTTCTTCTTTCATTTCTAATGCTTTTCTTTCCAATCGTTTAGCTGCTATTTCTATTTGATGTAAATATTATTTTTTAACATCATGTTTTTTAACATTAGGTCTCACTCTGACTTAAATTATCAATATTATCAAACCTCGTATAAAGTATTGCTTTCTGAATCCATTTATTTTAACATTTTTTATCACTTTACTTTTCAGTATGTTTGCATCAGCAAGACGGAGCTGAGTTTTTGTGGTATTGATGAGGAAATCCTGTTCATTGATACGGAATGGTTTTCTGCTTTCATTATATCTTGCAGTTGTTTCATATTTAACATATTTAGCAAGCTGTGATGATTTTCTCCTATTTCAATTCACTGCTGTCTCCCCATCTTGGAGTCTCTATTCTAGCAGGTCGACGTGAAGGAGAGATTTGAGTTCTTCATCTGGATCTCAAGTTCCTGGGTGCTGTTTTATTAGTCGAATCGTCTTAATGGCTTCAGCCCTTTGTTTTGTGGGCTTCTGCTCTCTCTGTTGCATTTCTTCCTCTGTCTGCTGACTTTTAGATTTAGGGGATCCCTTGTCTAGACCTCTTCATTGTCGGGGTCCCTACTCTGTTGTTCGCCCCACAGTGCAAAGGGAAGTAACCTCTGCGTGTGGGTCTCTAGGGTTCAAGCCGTCAGTTCTCAGTCTCCAGGAACACGTGCTCCAGATCTGCCCCAGGCTTAGACAAAGGACGAACCCACCTACCTGTCCATCTTCCCTTAGCTTCTCAGGTTTCAGGGAGCAACAACACACTAATACAGAAGGGAGGGGAATCTTTTTTTGAGAGATCACCTCTTTCAGGATGAACTGGGCTCCAGTTTTCACTTATAACAACACATCTGCACCTCACTGAGTCTAGATATAAGGAGACAGCAAATCCGTACCCTTGATTGTATTGAAGATGCAATTCTATGTTTTAAGAGACAAATGGAACAAATATATGCATATCTCTTAGCTCCATGCACATGTATACTTCTGAAAACCTCTACTATTTTGCTACGAAAACTATGCAAAAAGTGCACTTGCACATAATGCCAAATGAATGCTTGAAAATGTATTTTTATAATGAATCTAAGAAAGCTACACATTTAACCTGAGTATAAATTTATTTTTATGTCTTATGCCTGCTCTGTTAAAGCATTGCTTCTAATAATGCATTTATAAATATTGGAATAAGTCTCTACTTGCTATGAATATATGCTCATTTGGAAAAATAAAATTTGCCAGCTAATGAATAACTCTTTTTGTATATGTAAAAATGCATACTCCTTTATTTTTCAGCTCTTAAAAAAATAAAATGTATAGTGCATTGAAATTGTAACAAAATTACCATCTTTGGGTTCGCATATCATAAACAGTGTTGATAATCTAGGATTTTTTTAGCCTCCCAATTAAATTCTACCTAAGGTTGTCAATGGTCTAAACTGAATTTTATTGCGCTCCTAGCTGGGTAAAACAGTTCAACAGCAATAAAGTCACAAGTGTTTTTACTTTTTTGTTTTGAAGGGCTTTTGATGTTTTTGTTTTTTCATATTATCCACTAATGGAGACGAAGTGACAAAGACTTCTGTACAAAGTAATATAAGACAACTTTGCACAGAAGTTTCTTCTAGAACGTTAAATATAAACTCCGTGAGGCTCTCTTTCCATCTCATTTATGCCACCTAAGTGGTACCAAAAAGCTGGATTCTCAAAATGTTTGCACTCTGAAGAAATCTGTTTCTTTTTCTTATATGTTATGGTTATGAAGAGATGAAAACCTACGTTGATTGTGTATTTAGAAATATCCTCTTTTAATTTCTAGATTGCCGAGTGATGCTGTTATTATTAAGTCAGGAAAATAATTAGGAAAAAAATAGTTTGGGCAAACACAGTTTATATTATCTTTTTATTATTTAAGACATAATATACATGAAAGGAATCAAAAAGCATTGAACAGGCAGAGCAAAAAGAAAGTTGCTCTGGAGAATAAGAAACAACAGCTGGTCGATCTGAGACAGAAAATTTAAAACGGATGAAATCTAGGAAGTTTTTTTCAGGAATCGCAGGTGATAATAAACAATACTGTTCATGAGCTAGTGAGTTATTTCGAATCTGGAATTTTTTATGTCTCAAAGAAGGGTAAACTGTGAACGCAGTTGTCAAATTACTCCAAACACTTAAAAGTACCTGAAAGAGAGGAGTAAGCAAGTGTGGGAAGCACCAAGCATCGAAGGGCTCATTCATAAAACAGGACAGCATGCCGCTAGGTTCAAACTATTGAGAAAAGGCCTCAGAAATGACATGAAAAATGCACCATTTAAGGTATTCAGCTTAATTATTCGTAAGACACATTAAATCTCACAGTCATTGACATTGCATTTTTAAAACTTTCTAATTTTGAAGTAATTTGTTTCACAGAAAGTTGCAAAGATAGTGCAGAGAAGGGTCCTGTGCACCTTCTACAAGCTGTCCCTATGGGGACATCTTATTCACCTAAACTGCAATGTCACAGCCAAAAGATGAATGCACAATGTGTGCCTAGTTCTATGACGTTCTCTTCTCATGTGTGGATTTGAGAAACCTCCACTAGCAAGACACGGAACCATTCTATCACTGCGGAAGTCCTCCTTTGTAGTGAAAGCTGCTCCTCTCCCGCATGCGTGGCGATCGCTAATTATGACTCTTATTACTATAATTTTGTCACTGTGAGATTGTTCTGTAAGTGGAGCCCTATCATAAGGGACCTTTTGAATCTGGCAAACTTGGGATTTACTCAAGTTGTTGAATGTATCAATAGTTTCCTAACGTTTCTTTTTCGTCACTGAGTAATATTCCAAAACTATGATACTGCTTTGTTTAACCATTCCATCTCCTTTAAGTTAAATTCTTTATTTTTTTAAAAAAAACATGAATTTATATGTTCTGAAAATTTAACTTTCAATAAGAGTTTTTGTTGTTCTTTTTTCTGCAAATATGTCTACATAGTTAACAATTCCGGGTTAACCATTTTCATTTTGGATTTCATTTCTAGTTCTCATCTATTATTTTCAAGACAGAGTTAAAGCTGATTTTTGCACACAGAACTTGTATGCATAACATTGGAAAATGTGTGTGTTAAACACAGTTGCTTATTAATGTTTATTACACAAATAAATATAATTTTCCTTACTTTCACAATCATTGCAATATCTTGTCTTATTATACTAGCAGAGTCTCCTAAAAGGTATTTATATCATTGTTTTCCTCAAATTTCCATGACGTTTTGCTGTTACTCATTTGATATGTTGATTGGTACACAAACACACATTTTATATATTTTTATACATTATATATTTTCTTTCCCAAAAAACACAAGATAGCACTTAGGATGCTTTCAGGTTTCATAATTAAAAACATACCTAAGTTATGGTGGCTTGAGCACTAAAGATTTATATTTCTTAGGTAGTAAGGAAGAGACCAGAAGATATTTCCAGGATCCTTTAATTGAACTCAACAATTCCAGGGATGTTGGTCTGCATTTTTGCAATGCTCTTCCCTTTCCTAGGGCAATTCTATTGGCCTCAAAGTGGCTGCAGTGGCTCCGGACATCACATATTTTCCATGCAATATTCAAACCCAGGAAGGAGCAGAGGCTCCTTCCTGTCTGTGTTTCTTCAAGGCTTAGAGTCCTAGCACATACCCTCCATGTATTAAGGACCAGATGGTCTACATACTCAAGATGGAAAAGAGGCCAGCAGGTATCCACCTACTAAAGTGGAA